>JAVTVY010012759.1:0-50411 GCA_036873755.1 Hanleya hanleyi
CCCATTTGATGTTGCATCTTGCCCGTTAGATGTATTCTCGGCTGTTCTTGTCCAATCAGAAGCCGCCATTTGGCTGTTATCTACAAATTCTCGCATGTTCTTGTCCAATCAAGAGCAGCCATTTTGTGCTGCATCTATAGTATTCTCTCTTGCGCCGTAGAGTCCGACTGGTAGTGATATACGCCTGCGCACTCGGGGGCAGTAGAGAAAGAGGAGTTTCGAGGCTGCAAAGAAGCGCGTTAGGGGGAGATATCGGCCTTGTTCTACATGGCTACCTGGTAGAGTTACCTGTGTGTGTGTGTGTGTGTGTCAGTGTTTGTGTGGGTATTTGAGTGTGAGCGAGTGTGGTGCTGTTTATTGGCGGTGTGTGTTTATGCATGTTTGTGTATGCGGTGGTGGTGGTGGGTGATGGTTCTGGAGAATGAGTAGTAGAGAAAGGGGAATTTCAGAGGTGCAAAGGAGCGCATTAGGAGGAGATATTGAACTTTCTCGACCTGGCTGCCTGGTAGAGTTATCTGTGTGTGCGTGTGTGTGTGTGTGTGTGTGTGTGTGTGTGTGCGTAAGTGAGCGAATGATTGAGTGAGTGAGTGTGGTGGTGTTTGTTGGTGGTGTGTGCTTTTGTGTGTGATGTGGTGTGTGTGTGGTAGTGTGTGGTTGTGTGCGCGCGCGTGTGTGTGTGTGTGATGTGTGGTGGTGGTGGTGGTAGATGTGTGTGTGGTGGTGTGTACGTGTGTGTTCTGGTTGTGATGGGTGGTGGTCGTCGTGGATGTTTGTGGTCGTGGTGGCGATAGTGATGGTGGTGGTGGTGATGATGGCGTTACTGAGCGCCCTTCTTAACGCAGTCACGCCCTAACGTCTTCTATACCTAGTCGCATAATGCCATGATGCAATTCAGAGAAAGAAAGTTCAACATGTTCACAAGTTTTCATATACTTCATTAACCCCTCTGGGGGAGCCGGATTGGGTATGTTTACAATTAAATTATGCTCTTGTCCAATCAGAATCCACCACTTGATGTTGTATCTGTCATATTCGTTCTTGTCCGTTAGATGTATTCTCGGCTGCTCTTATCCAATCAGAAGCCGCCATTTGGTGTTGCGTCAATCTTCGACCACGTTCGCTCTGTTAGGCGTATCCCTAATCATTTGAACGTCAAATGTGCACGTCTTTGGGATACGCATGCTTTTATGGACGTAACACAGTAACGCCCACCAACGTCTAGCTTAACGCTTCAACGCCCCGGTGAAATAGCCAGAAGTTCTTAAGCTCTATCCCATGGAATTCATTAGACACTAATTCATTGAAATGCAGTGCAGTCTGTTAACGCCCGTCGTTACGCTTTAACGCCCTATCTTAACGCCTTAACGCCAAATCGTAACGCCTTACCACCCTATCGTAAAGCTTTAACGCATTGTCAACAGTCCGGAAGTGACATCATCACCGGAAGTGGCGTCATCGACTGCATATCCGCACATTGGGCGTTGGTCCCGTATCCTCTTTCAAATGTAGTCATCACCGGAAGTGACGTAATCACTGGAGGCGAGGTCGTCGACGGAAGTGACGCCACCTCACGCGTGCGCACGCAACTGGTGATACACCCTGTACACTATAGCCCGTATGGCATAGGGTACACCAGGGTGTGGATGATGACGTCATTTGAAAGAGGAAAAGGGACCACCGCCCAGTGGGCGTCCATGTCGGCGATGACGCCACTTCCGGTGATGACTTCACTTTCACCAAGAGTCAAGGGCCAATGGCCAAAGCATTGTGCGTGTTTGGACGGTTGACAATGCGTTAAGACGTTACGATAGGGTGTTAAGGCTTCACGATAGGGCGTTAAGGTTTTAAGATAGAGCGTTAAGGCGTGGATACGGCTTTAAGGCGTTAAGATATGGCATTATGGCGTTGAAACGGGCGTTAAGGCGTCAAGGGCGTCACTGCATTTCGATGAATTAGTGTCAATTCCATGGGATATATGGACCCTCTAGAGCTTCTGGGCTATTTCGCCAGGACGTTGAAGTGTTAAGGTAGGCGTTGGCGGGCGTTACTGTTTTACGTTCATAAAAGCATAAGTATCCCAAAAACGTGCGCAGTCGACGTTCAAATGATTAGGGGATACGTCTCTCGGACAAGAGCGAACATGGCCGAAGGATGACGTCACACCAAATGACGGCTTCTGATTGGACAAGAGTAGCCGAGAATACATCTAACGGACAAGAACGAATATGACAAATACAACAACAAATGGCGGTTTCTGATTCGAGAAGAACATAATGGAATTGTAAACATATCCAACCCGGCTCCCCCAAGTAGAATTGACTCTACTGCACAAGAGAGAATATTATACATGCAGCACCAAATGACGGCTTCTTATTGGACAAGAGCATACGAAAATTGTAAAGATACCAACCAAATGGTGGCTTCTGATTGGCCAAGAGCAGCCGAGAAATCACCTAACGGGCAAGAACAAATATGGCAGATGCAAAATCAAATGGCGGCTTCTGATTGGACAAGAGCATATTTCGATTAAACATATCCAACGCAGCTTCTTCAGCGTGGGTATGATATGACATTGGAGTGAAAAAAAGTATACGAAAACTTGTTAACGTCTTGATCTTCCTTTCTCCCAATTGTCTGCATCATGGCGACACGGCGGTGCAATGGGCGTTAAGGATGTCCGCTGGTGGTTTTTGGCTTCGGTAGCCATTTTGCCTGTTTTTCCTGTTGGGTTACCTTACTTTCCTAGGTTAAGAGATAGGGATATCCTTTAAAAGCCTTCTAGCTGAGAATTTTGCACAGCAACATCGATCCAATTTGATAAATTTTGATAGATATTGTGATTATCGCCAAACAGTTAGAATATAAGGAAAAGTTAAATATTATTTATATGAATTTTTCATGAATATGCTTCAAAACTAGGGCTATTCCTTATGTTTTCTGGGTCATCAAATTGAGCATGGGTCAGTCCGCTTAACGTTGCCTAGAGCTGAAAAATGCACACGAACCTATATTGTTTTTCCTCATATTACATAACTATGAGTGCAACAACACATATTATTCAAAAAGTTAATTACTTTGATTCATCACCGGCGGACATCCTTAAGGCGTTACGAAAGGCGTTAAGATAGGCGTTATGGCTTTGTGTTGGGATTTCACTTCCCTCGCTGCATGTATTGCTATGCATATAACCTTTAAGCACCCCCGAATCTCCTCTTTCTCTACTACTGCCGAGTACGCAGGCGCATATCAGTCTGACTCTACTCAACGAGTGTTTCAACAGGATTCCACCCACGATCCATTTATGGGTCAATATTGGTACATCTCGAGGTCAAAACCTCCCGTTTTCTACTGCGCATGCGCAGATTGACAGTACTTGGATTACACCACCAGTCCAGCATGACACCTGATACGACCCATTCGGACCACGGATGATCCACCTCGACACTAAAACGTCCACTCCAATGCCCTTTTTGCACTGCTCGTGCACAGATGGACAACATTTTCACAACACACCCATCAAGTTGGACTCTTCCCACGAGCGCTTCAATATGAGCTATTTCAATATCGGTCCATCTCGACCGCAAAACGTCCATTCCAATGCCATTTCCACTCACACCGACCCAGTCTGACTCTTCGACAGCTTCACTAGGACACCTCATACGGCCCATTTGGACAACGGATAGTCCATCTCGACCCCAAAACGTTCACCCAGATCTGCCCATGCATCAAACATGTGCAGTCAGAACTTTTAAGCGAAAGTTACCCCATGTCCTCGAGACCCATAACATCGTATTCTACGGCGTGAGACACAAAAAATTAGATGCCACACTCTATACCGCAAATGTTTATGAGTGGGTTGCCCATTATGTCTATCAATGACTTTTGACGCAGGAGTTACCTTTGACTCGGAAGTCACGTGAACAGAAGAGACGTCATCACCCTCACACTCAATACTCTGCCTACTAATGCTGTATTTCACAAAAGATGTTGTATTTGTATTGTATTCAAGATCAGGAAGCAGATATTCTGAAAGTAGTACGAAATTCACGGGATTTCTCGAAGTTGTGCTTCGCCGGATCTTGACTGAACAGTATCGCTCCGCAATAAAGAAGACTTTCCACGCTATCTTGCTGCAAGGGTAAATGACTCCAGACTTACCTCTCCCTGGTTTACATAGATGTACACTCTGCCCTCTTCTGGTGATTTCTTCGAAAACATTGGCGCTCCAACAATTATATCGTCCAGGCCGTCATTGTTGAAATCAATAGTACAAAGAGAGGATCCAAAATAGGAGCCAAACTACAAATTTATCAAAGGAGAAAAAAATTACAGGTACGCCGAAGAGATTTTGTAATAAAGACATTCTTATATCATCGTGCGTTTCCAAATCATATACCCGAAGCCCAATACTGTATGTAGCGAACGATTTCGTATTAACCGATTTAAAATTGCGTCGTAACTATTAGAGTTTCAGGAAAGACAAACTTGTCTCTGAACGAACTGACATTGTTGGACACAAACTACTCAACAGTAATTCATACAACTGATTAAATAATATTAACAATTGCGTACCTGCTTTCCCTGGATCGTGTCTTCTATTTCGTAATTATAGTCGTTTACTATCAACACCTGTGAATGAACATCGAGACATCAATACCACATCGAATCTGTGCGTGCGCTTGATTTGACATAATAGTGACGCAGTTGATGACGTCACAAAAGGTAAAGGCCAATCTTTGAGCTTTATTAGAAACGCAAATAACGATTTGGTCTTATTCTATTGAGGGAGAAGGCTACCAGAAAATCTGTTTAACCAAATTTTCTCACCCCTTGTCAGTCCTTTGGGGAGTTCTTCCAAATGGTTTGGAGTATTATCATGAAATTCACTCAGTTTTAAGTGTAGATATTAAGAAAAGACAACGAAAAAGGAAAATTAATATTTGCATTTATATTGTACGTTATTTTAATGCTTAACCCAGATAGGGATAGACCACATTCACTTTTTCAATAATAACTTGTTTGGGTAATATAAGAAAAATCGTGAAATAAAAACAGAGGGTCACATTATCATCTGTAGAAATATTGTGCAATATGTGTACACTGTGTCAGTGGATGGGTAGGCAAAAGAGCCCGTTATTAATTTTAAAGCTCATTAGACTGATTTCCCAAAGTCAAATGTTCTTCAATTTACATGAAATATGAAACAAAAAATGGGGGTTACCAAATCTTATAATTTTATAATTTTGTATATGGTGAATAAGCAATCAATCAATCAATCAATCAAGTTAGGTTAATGTCAAGGCATGGGGAAAACATCCCCAAAAGGCTGACAAGGGCAGGGAACATTTGATAAGTCGGATTTTCTCGCAACCCAGCCCCCCACCCCCCACCCCCGTTCCTAACCATTGACAGGAATCCTTTTATCACTGGTATTATTATTATTATTATTATTATTATTATTATTGGTTCAAAGCCAGAAAAGCATTAAGCAAATATTTTTGTTCGGATTATTCTTATTAGGAAACCTTTTAAATTTTGTATTATTATTGATCATTAAACAAATATGGCCGCCTTCAACCAATTAATATAGTCAGATTTTCAAGTAACGAGTTTTGATCGTGAAAACGGCTATATGTATGTTATTCGACATTTCGATGAAGAATGCATGGGTTCGAAAGTCGAGAACTGCATTTGCAGTAACGGATGCGTTGGATGCGAATGAAATTTCACACACCGGTAGTACATGATGTGTAAATTAATGAACATTTTTCAGGTTTGCAATTGATCGATCAGTTTGAAGGCCATATTGGTTTGACCTAGTTTTCCAAAAAAAACCCCAGTCTACTCCTCCAGAATCACTGAACCGATCCAGGCGATTCTTGATCAATGAAGTTCCTCATTTGAAGTTAATCCGTACAAAAAAATGGCCGCCATCAACCAATTAAAATCGTCGAATTTGCAATTAACAGGTTCCGATGGTCAAAACGGCCAGATACGTATGATACTTGACAGGGCGATGGAGAACGAATGGATCCCAAAGTCAGGAAATGCATTGTTTCACCCGAACGGGTTCCAAAAGGCCAATATCACTGATACACTTGGCTCTATCTTGTTTTAAGTCATATACTCACATTTCCTCCGTGATCCAGTTGTGGAGCACCCAACAGATAGACGATTTGATTCTTGTCGTAAATATACCCGGATGTAATCGCGTAGCCTGTGAAGTCAAGTTCAGTCTGTTATCATTGTTTTCTATAGAATCTTCCGAACTATCAAGGTTATTTTCCGGTTATACAGCACTTGAACGGGCAATTCAAATGTTCAACAAGAAATCAAGTGATTTTATTGGGTTGTTGAGAAAAAGGAAAGAAAATAATCCAATCATAGTAGCTGTAAAGGTCCATTGTAAGACAATACACCAATCTTCCTGTTATTTATCCTGAAGAGAAACTACCCGTTAGTCGGTCTATCAGAGCTCTACTTTCCCTCTGGTTGAGCTCTGGCTGCTACTTTTCCAGCCCACTAATTGGCTGACCTATATCACCTACGTTGAAATTGAAATTTCTGTTCAAGTTCGGAAAATTTCCCACTAGGCACAGTGAAATTGTGATACGGCTCCGAAAAACACGTGCTGACTACAAAAATACACTACCCATTTTACCCGTGTATCCTGATTCCAGCTGACATAACGAACGCCGTCAAATGGAACGGGATCTGGACTCACTGTGAAGGGATTTCACCACTCAGAGTTTACACGATGCTGAAACCACTTTGGCGTTCAGCTAGCTTTACACTCAAACGTCCAAAACACATAAACTACTGATTTTATAGCTCAGTTCTCATGCCCGTTTCCATGGTTACCTATTGTACATAATACACACAAGACAGGGTGTTGAAAGAGATATCTTTTTTTTCATTCAGAGAACAACAACAACGTGAGAACATCCCCATAGGAAGGCCAGCATATAGTGGTCCGCGGCCTGGGGTACTCAAGCTTGGGGGAAAGCATCTGCACCATAGTGGCTGTTACCACACCAGGTCCCTGTGCCTCCGTCCATGAAGGCTGTCAGTTCTGGATGGATGAGTGGGAGTCCGTATACGTCAAAGTATTCGCCTTGGTCTTCGGTCAAGTACACGGCATCCCAATTTTGACCGGGATAACCCACCGGATCCGCGTTGAGGACGTCAGCGGTGGGATACACGCGCTTTAGCGGGAAGACGTCTCGAGCAAACAGCTCTTGTAAGGGAGGTCGAGTTCACATGTCGTTCTCGAGCACGGTTGAAATCTGGTCTGTGTCCACGTTAGGTGGAATAGTTGCAGAGAAATTTTTAGCTGATGTCCACATGAACACTGTTGTGGAATTCGACGTAGCAAATCACATTGAACTTGCTCGAGAGAGGTGATCCGAACTGGATTTCCAACCGCAAGTTACTTGTCTTGATGAGACACAGCTGCTGGTCGTTGTCTCTTAGGTCGGGATGAGGTCGAAGCTGAACAAAGTGTACGCATCAAAGAAAGCGTCCCGCACGATGTGGTTCCCTTCGACCTGGTCGATTGGGCCGCCGCTGCGAAGAGGTTCTGGTAACTCCGGATGTAATTGCACCGTCTAAAATCTGATCGTAGGGAACGTACTGCGATCTACTACCGCTCCACATGCAGGAGCAAAAAATTGATGTTGAAATGTTTGAAGAAGAAGGCGTTGTCTGCATACTCCCCGTTGAAACTGGTCAGCAGTCGTTTGGGGAGTTCTCCTATTAATAAATGTTCTTGGTTGATGACCAGACTAGGAGTGCGGGAGGGAAAACACTTTGGTTTGGACCCGTCGAATGGGGTATTGAGCTAGGGTTTGTTGTGCCCAGACTGGCTTCGGTTTCACTTTGCGGACATGCTTTCGTTTTCTTGGATGACGACTTCTTAGTGCAGCCCTGCGCCCGATCTGGGTTGTCGGTTAGATGCACAAATCAAACCCACTGCTGGTAGAGTGAGGATGCGCTCTGAATGGAGGAACGGCATATTACCCAAATATGGTTCTCTTATTCGATGCGTATCGCCGCGTGGTCGACCCAGACGTCCCCCGTTCCTTTGGCTCGGTGTCGCACACTACTTCGGACGGCCTGTGCCCTGATTACTTTGACCCCGCGCGTTACGAGCGAGATTAAAGATTTAACGATGATCGCGAGCACGTTCCGGAATCCTTGGTCCGGTTAAATGCGTGTCCCGCTAAAGACGGGCATGCCTCCTCCCGCTTGTTTGATGTAATAGTCCACAAAGCTGTGTGTATCGCACAAGTAAGGCGTCAGCTTCATCCTGCCAAGTTCGGTGGTCGGACCTGTCGAAAATTACACTCGTCCGAATGCGATTGGTCAGCGAATGACAATTGGAACGGTACAAAGAACACGCGATTAAAGCTTTGATATCCTTATCGCCCCATATCGATCTCCGCACATTGCTATCCCCGGCGATATATATGTCCATCACGTCTGAAGAGACTTGCTTGCTGCATATATCTGCATTCAGGTCGATCATGGTTTTGGTCCGCTCGAAATCACGACCGACTTCGCTCTGGAACGACAATTCCAACAGCTGCTGCAAAATCGAGTTTACGCTACTCTCTAAAGAACGTTGAGTGAAATTTCACTCAAGCAAGAGTGGAAATTCACCCATTTAAAACTTAAGTGAGATTTTCACTCAGCTTGAGTTAAATGCACCCAACTTGAGTGGCATTCACTCAAGCATAAGAGTGGAAATTCATCCCAATCAAGTTGAGTGAACTTGAGTGGTTTTAACTCAAGTTGAGTGAATTAAGTAACTCAAGTTGAGTGAAAAGTAACTCAAGTTTGAGTGAACAGGTACATTTCAATCAATCTTGAGTGGAACAGTTCACTCAAGTTTTTTAGAGAGTAAATGTTCCGCTAGCCTCCAGGATTAACTGAAACTTTTACTTGTCCACGTCATTGCCCTGGTTTCTGGTTCTCGTTCGTTTCTCAAAATTACATCCTGCAAGACCGCCATCTAGCGAGAACTATGGGTTCTGGACGAAGTGTTCAAATTTATCGTTCCAGAGCATGATAGGATTGTCTTTCTACCGCTCCAGCAGCAAGTCACACCTCCTCTGGAATGAGTAGGATAGGCTCTTCATGATTTCTTCTCCCACTCTCTTCTGGGCTGATATTATCGACTGCGGGCCATACAAGAGTTGTTGGGCTAAGACCGATGGATTGGGTGGTGGTCCCAGTGTGGAAGGGATATTGTATTGTTTCATAAACGCTATATAATCCACCGGTGGAGAAAATGAACAAGGATTGCGTGCTTCTATTACATGACTGGATTGGAGAGATTGATACGAGGTGGAAAAGTTGACGACGTCTGGCGACTAAAGAGCAACCATATGACAACCATTCAGACTACGGAATACGCAGCATTCTTGGACGTAACCTTATTATTTCCGCTGTGCGTTTGTTGCAGCTGTTCATGTGCTGACTATGAAGTAACCAGATTGTCCCTAGAACCGACTTAAGCAGAATTAGACACGCTATGTCGGGAGATGTGAGAACACATCAGCTCAAATAACTAACTCATCATATGTTGATGGATGAACAGTAATGGGGTCTAATGGGGAAAAACGTCTCATCATGGGTAAATCTGGTAAATGCAAGCATACACAGAAAAACTAACATGTAATGCCCGACGTCGTGCGGCTTAAATTTCCCACCAAGACCATAAAACTGTATATATTTGTCGAATGACATATACAGAGGGTGGACCCCCATCCTGGCTTACGGCGAAATCCTGGGTTGATGTGTCTCGTTGAGTGAAATCCCCATCTTTCTTGTCTCTCTAGTTCACGATATAGAGTTCCACTTCCGGTTGAGCATGTTTAGCCCAACTTCCCGCCCCACACTACCCCAGGGCGACATCTGGAGCACAGGCATCCCATTTTGTGAAATCCCCACGTATCTAGTTCCTCTGCTTCTCGGTACAGCGTTCCACAGCGGTCCAGGCGTCTCGACACAAAGTCTGTACTTGTCTTATAATACGGCACAATTAGATGCGCCATATGTTGTGTAATCAGGGAAAAGTAACTCTTTGTTGTGCTCTCTGTTATCAGAATACTATTAGAAGAGCATGTGGAACCTGGTTGTTTAGTTAAATTGTGCTTTTATAGATAGTCACCTTTCCGGGAGCTGGCACCTCAAAAAAAGAGCTCTTCGAAGTTTCAATTTTATAGTGTCCAATTCCAATTTTGTTTTGTTTTGGGAGGATATATTCATGACGGCTCGGTATTACCTGGAACATCTCGGTCGTTTCCGAAGTCTGTTCGTTTTCCGCCGGCCAGATACGAGTCAGTCTTTCTGTCATAGTAGTGATATTCCCCTTCGTCATGGCAAAATAACCCATGGAGTGATCTGGTTGTTGTGGAACTTCTCTAATTCTCTTCTTCGATCGGCTGCACAATTCTGTAGTGCTGTGTTTATCCACGGATGCGGCATGCCGCTTCTTTGGTGTTTTCACTGGTACCCCGTAGTCTAAATCGACTGATGGGGTAACCGCCCTCCCCTGGATATCTTGATATGGCTGTTGGGCAATAGGCCAACTGTAATTTTTGAACAGGTTTATCCTATGTAGGAATGTTCACAACAATGACATCATTCTGCACTAGCGTTTTGTTCTATTTTTTGACAATAGAACTGCGCATTGTTGAATTAGGAGTCAAGGGGAAGATCTGGTAGATTTTTGGAAAGACATGGCCCAGAATTGGACTTAGCTAGGAATATTAGACTGAGGATGAGGTACAGACATATTTTCTGTTTACACATCATTGTCTGTGGAAGAGTCTAGTCTTTGAAGTGGTAAAAGCTTCCGTTTTAACAGCTTATGGGCTGGTGCTTGAAGCCTACAGACAGAAATTTAAAGAGGCAGTCATGAAAGAGATTTGTGGAATGTGTAAGAGAGAAAGAGATGGTATTTGATAGGTGGTACAGGTCATTACAGGTGGTAGAGGAATATGAACATTCCATATTCTTATGGAAGAATTTCAGTACAGTATTCCCTTGGATATTAAGACTCGGCTTGATGAGCATAAGGTAGTTGAGCTCAACAGGACAGAAGTTATCGCTGATGGTTACGTATTAACCCACAAGTTTTGTGTTTGGCCTTTTCAAAGATGTCATGTATGAGTTAGGCATTAGACAACTAAAGTGTACAGAATATCCTTCACAGTCACCGGGCACTTCATAACGGTATCACCAGACTATAAAGAACATGGTCTCGAGTACCCTGACAGTTGACACAAAGGTATATCGTTTGTTCTATTTGCTAGAAGGCTTTAGCCCATTTGAGCTGGTCATACGACATGAGTCCAGAGTTCTACTGATGATGATAAAAGAGAGGCTCGCCACTTGGACTATGTGTCTACCTTTAGAGAAAGCCCGTCTTGCTGTTCATGATGTGGGTTGAAGTGAGGCTCAGCCTATTAAACAACACCCATACAAGCTCAACCCTAAAAAGTTAGCTCAGGTACGAGAAGAAGTTAGCTGGAGCTCATCTATTGTACTCATAGCTAAACGAGTCTATCTGTGTTCAAGAAAACTGATCGTAGATATATTGATGTCGGAAGCCATATATCATTCTTTAGCACTACTGCATACAAGAGACATCATTCATGGGATGTTTCTTTGTTTATAGAGTTGCTTGAATTTCTCATTAAAAATATCTATGTGAAATTTGGCAACACAATATATCAACAGCATATATGTATTCCAATGGGTACTAATTGTGCCCCCATGCTGGCTGACCTGTATCTGTTCTCTTATGAATATGCAGGCGCTTTAAAAAACCGATCCATTCAAAGCCCTTTCCCTCTCATTCACCAAACGCTATAAAGACGCTCTTCTCGCTGTGGATAATCGCTATATAAATGACTCAGTGAAGGATATGACTACAGATAGTCATAATGGCACATCATATTTAGACTTGTATCTCTATAAAAATGAAGGGGGCATTCTCTCTCGTCGGCTCTATGACAAAAGAGATGATTACAATTTCGACATCGTAAACTATTCCTATCTGGACAGCAATATTCCAGTGGGGCCTGTAAATGGCATATACATATCTCACCTAGTAGCATTTGCTAGATCCTGTGTTAAATGTGGCTATTTTAATCAACGTCACAAAACAATATTGAAGAAACTTATAAAACAGGGATAAACCACTAAGCGCCTCCACTAAAGTTTCTTAAATTTGACGATACATAGCAAAATAACCTTAGTATCTCAGCCGCGCTTTTATTGCAGATGTTCATGTGGAAGTATCCACACGGCCCCTAGCACCGGCTTAATTGGAATTAGATATGCTAGCTCGGGAGCTGCGATGATAGATCAGCTCAAACAACTCATCTGATGTTAATGGATGAGCATCATGGACGTCTGATGGAGAAACGCCTTAACATAGAGTAACCTGGTAAATGCAAGAAACCTAGAAAAACTAACCTGTAATGTCCGACGTCGTACGGCTTCAATTTCCCACCGAAACAATACACCTGCATATATTTGTCAACTAATAAAGCGGGCCTCGGGGACTAACAGTCCACCAGCAGAATCCTACCATATACAGGTAATAAATTGGAGCGATTTGCAAAAGGTGGGAAAAATTGACGACGTCTGGTAACTAAAAATCAACCATATGACTCTACAGGAAAGTGTTCGTCGACGCCTAACATTCAAACCCGAGAATACGGTGGATTCTCGGACGTAGTCTTAGTATCTCAGCCGCGCTTTTATTGCAGTCCCGACTAGTCCTGACAGGTGGGACTACTTTTTGTCTGCAGAAGTGGACCTGTGATCTTAAACCCGCGGAGAAAATGACCGCATAATCGCGAAGGAATACGGATGGGTCAAACGTCACTTTCGAGCACGTGTTCCCCACATGGAACTAAAGCCGCCATGCCCCCGGAATATGCAAATTTCAAAGGCCAAGTTGGCTTATCAGACATGTTAAAATAAAGGCAGATTGTGAAAACTTGAAAATATATTAACGAAATAAGCGTAAGTGTTTAACGAAATTTGTATTCCATTTACTTTTTCAAAGAAAAAAATATATCGGCTATATGTAACGGCATAAAATCAGTGTTAGTGTCGATATATATGGTGTTCTTCAGGATTAGAGCCAGCTATGGTTGGTTAGTAGCAGTTAAAGGGCAAATTCAGGTACATTCATGTCGAGATAGCTCTTGCTTGCGGAACCACATGACTAGAAGTGACCTTTTATCCCTGCGCATGAGCACAATACCGGATAAAAATGGTGCGCGTGGCCGAAGGTCACTACTGGTATCTCACCAAGAATGACCCCGAATTTCCCGTTTAGTCACATCACTGTTAATTGATATCGCCTAGAAAAATGCAACAGGAGTTACCTGCCCCTGTATGCTACTTCTTTTGCCCTTCACGTACTTCAATGTTAATTGATAACTCCCGGAATACTTCAATGTTAATTGACATCTCCCGGAATGCACGTCATCAAACATGGTCCATGACAATATCGCAGGATATATGCCCAGCATAAATGGCAAGTGGAGAACCCTCGTTTTCTCCACTTGTCCTACATCGAGAACTGACGGGCATAGAGACATGGGGATTTCACCAAATGAGTCGCCTGAACTCAGGCGTCCGTATTAGGGTAATGCGGGGTGAGGGCATAGGATTGAGCATACGCAACCGGAAATGGAGCGAAAATGAGTCGCCTGGACTCAGGCTTCTTCACTATGGTAATGTGAGGTGAGAGTATAGGGTTGCGATGCGCAACAGGAAGTGGAATCTTGTCAGGAGATCCAATGGGGATTGAGACATGGGAATTTCACAAAATGAGGTGCCTGGACCCAGGTTTCCTCCCCTCGGTAATGTGGGGTGAGGGTATATGGTTCGCAGGAGGAGCAGGAGGAGGAGGAGGAATGGGGTTGATTGGGTGAGTGGTTAGATAAAGCCGTCGTAAACCAGTAGCCTCAGGCTGGGGAGGCCACGTTGGGTGTGTTAACATTCTGTCCAAACAGAATCCGCCCTTTAAGAAAGTTCAATCTTCGGTCACGATCGCTCGTATCCATTAGACGTATTCTCGGCTGCTCTTGTTCAGACAGAAGCCGTCCTTTGAGAAAATTCAATTTTCGGCCGTGGTCGCTGGACGAACAGTCAAGGATACTGTAACGGCAACATGCGCATTTTGCAGGGCCTATGTGGGTGGTAGCCACATATCGTCTTCCAAGTGACGCTTGGTCTTCATGATGAACCTGTGCGTGGGGTCGCCTTTCATTGCAAGCAGTAGCCGGTTATACTGCTCATAGATCGCCACGGCTGTCTTCTTGATACAGGGGTGCATTTTGTTGTACTGTGTTGTAAGTTATCCTTACAAGCGTCTGGTCCGTCATTCATAATTCAGCCGTCGTCCATTAAAGAATACTAGTATCCGCATCCATAATTCAAAGACCTATTCCACATTTCATATAAAAGTATTAGCACCAAATTTAAAAAGACAATCACAGTATACATAAACATAGGCTAGTTTCCTGCAAGAGAGAAGCGGTCAACAGTTTTCAGTGATACCGGCAAGACATCATGATGTTCCAAAATTATCAAATCCGTATCGCTGATCAGTATTCTTAATCCATAATAGTCGTTGTAAAGTCGTCATCTAGAGAATGATGTATCTTAGTCACGCTTTGATTGTGACTGCTCACATGAGCACCATGAGGATCTTGAAGTACATGTGTTCATACGACCCTAGCCCCAGGTTAGGCGGAATTTGACACAAGTTACAAAAGGTAACGCCATAGATCCTGCACGCTACGCTCGTACTTTGCTATCAGCATGCGCTATGTATCGCCAAATTTGAGAAATTTTGAGCGGAGGCGCGTGGTAGTATAGCCCTGTTTTATAAGTTTCTGAAACAATGTTTTTTTTTTACGTTGATTAAAATCGTCACATTTAACACAGGATCTAGCAAATGTTACTAGGCGAGATATGTATACGCCATATGCAGGTCCCATGGAATATTACTGTTGTAAGTTTTCCTTAAAAGCGTATGATCTGTCATTCAAAATTCAGCCGTCGTCCACTGGAATATTACTGTGCAGAAAGGGATAGTTTACGATGTCGAAATTGTAATCATCTCTTTTGTCATAAAGTCGACGAGAAAGAATGCCCGCTTCATTTTTATAGAGATATAGGTCCAAATCTGATGTGCCTGTAGGGCTATGTGTAGTTTCCTTTAAATCTAGTGAAGGTGGATATATATCCTTCACTGCGTCATTTATATAGCGATTATCCACAGCGAGAAGATCGTCTATATAGCGTTTCGTGAATGAGAAGGAATGGGTTTTGAATGGATCGGTTTTTGAAAGCGCCTGCATATAGTCATATTCATAAGAGAACAGATATAGGTCAGCCAACAGGAGTGCACAGTTAGTACCCATAGGAATACCTATATGCTGCTGATATATTGTGTTGCCAAATTTCGATCAGTTTTCTTGAACACAGATACTATTAATGAACTTAGACGGGCAATAAGTTCCCGATGAGGGATTGCGGTATAGAGTCAAGAAATCCCATGTGGATACATATCTGTACGGTTTATAACATTTAGCATCAAGTTCTTCCGTAAGACATTTTGAGTTTTTCAATAACCACATACATTCAACGCCAGAGTTTTTCGAAATAGTGGCGAAATAGCTTTCCCAAAATGCTTTTACCTCCTGAAGGGCCCTCGTCAACAGGGTTGAAATAAGCTTGGTGGTCTAGAACCAGCTATGAATCTAACTTTGTATGGTGATTTATGCATTTTGGGAGTTCAGTATACTTTTGGTATGTCGTTATGATTGGTTGGAGGACAAATACCTCTTTCCCTGAGAAACGTTTTGTGATTGTTGAATAAATCTTCCAGAGTAAATGCAGTTTGGGAGTAAGTAGACGTATTTGATGATGATATGTTTACACTCAATTCTTTAACCAGTACCTGGTAGTAGTAATATTTACATATGAATATTATATTATTTGGAGCTTTGTTTGCTGTGACTATGACGAATTTACTCTGAAGATTTGATGGAACTTCTTGCGAATTGAGGTTTCTCGGTACGTGTTTTGCATGGGGAAGGGTACTTCTGTCAATATGACTGAAACTGATTGTTTCAACGACCTTGTTCTTGATGAGGTCCAGTCAGTCAGTGAGTACTGTAGGTTCAAAGATTTCTCACTTAGACCAATCAATAACGTACTGTTCCAATGCAGACAGGACTCCTTGCTCTTGATGAGGTCCAGCCAATCAGTGAGTACTGTAGGTTCAAAGTTTTCTCACTTAGACCAATCAATAACGTACTGTTTCAATGCAGACAGGACTATCTTCTGGTCGGCCTTCAGATTTATTCTTCTCGGCTCTCTATATTTAGGTCCCTTCATCAGGAGTAATCTTAGATTCTTATCACTCACCACATCAAGGTTACCAGTCACAACATGTTTGCATGGAGTATAGATAAAGTTCGACGATTCACAATCACAACTATATACTCCCGACGTGTATAAGTTCCAGTCAAACTCCTTCACAGCATTGGAGTAATTGAATATTTTGGTGGCTATAGATTTAGTGTACTTATATGAAATGCAAGGAGGTTCTGTGAACTTAAAAAGTTTGGTACAGCGTTGCGTACCTCTGGATCATTCAGGATTCGAGGTAAATTAATAATGTCCAGTCCTTTATCTAAGTAGTTGAGTTTCAAGAAAAGCCGATCTGGGGATGTTCCGATTATGTTCACTGAACGATACAACCCAAAATACGCCTGTCCGGCGTTCTTGGTCGCTTCGGGATGAGTATGAATAGCTTCATGCACAATACGGTCCCAGAAGGTAGGTTACATAGCCTGACTATCTGACGTCAAAATCACCATAGCAGTAGATAGACTCTCCGCAGTCCATTTTCGGTATCAGTTGTTGAACTCGCAGCAGTTCCAGTATTAGTATCTCCCTCAGTGGGCTCCTTAGTGTCTCCAATCCCATATATATTCTTCTGGTGTCGTATCGTATTGTAATGTCTGAGTTCGCAGTCAGAGTAAGTGTAAATCATGTTGACGGTTGAACATCGACTGTGCACTTTTTCTGGGAAACGTTTGCTGTTATGGACAGTAAAGCCCGCCAACGCTTCAAGGCTTTGGTGAAATAGCCTAGAAGCTCTGATGGGTCTAGATATTCCCTGGAATCAACATAAATTCGTCGAAAAGCAGTGACGCCCGTCAACGCCCGTCGCTACGCCTTAACTCCCTATCTTAACGCCTTAACGCCCTAACTGAACGCCTTAACGCTCTATCGTAACGCTTTAACGCAATGTCCATCATACATGAACGGATATCGTCATGTTGGGGTTTGAGAAGATAATTGTCTCCAGCTGCGTCTCCATAAAGGTTTGAAATCTCCCCTGCAGGGTCAGCAGATTCAAGGCACGGGTAGTTGTGTTAGTACCTGTTTCTTTTGCAGCAGAACGTATACCCGGGTCACCCATTGGATGACATCTATCTGGGTGGTAAGATGACAACGCATGCGTTGGTGCTGAGCAGCCTTGGTGGTCCCACCTTCAGCTGTATTAATGACAGCATCGACTTGAACGGTTTGGGTTGGTCCTTCACGGTTGGGTGATGAGAGTACTTCTGAGCTGGTGGTATGATGGGGGCCCGCTGGACGGGAGCTGCCAGGTGTGGACTCGTTGGATGGCATTAAGGTAGCAGATTCTGATTTGTGGTGACCCCTCGCCGGGTAACAGGTGGGTCGCCAACCGGCGATGTTCGGGGGTATGAGCTTTTCAGTCTATAAGCAGGTAGCCGTACAGATCACTCGTCGTAGCTTAAAACGCCTGCATGAAATGGTCGATGTTCTGATGATAAATTTGACTACCAAACACACGGATTTGCGCTCTGTTGATGGGATTGGAGAAAAACGAAGTATTGGCAGTTCAAATCAGTATATCAGGACGCTTTCACTTGAGGGAAGAGATTCTGCGCCAGATATATGACGGACGGATTCCGATGTTGGGATCCTTTGGTAAAGAAGTTGGCGATGTGTGAACTGTCCTTGGCCGCACCCATCAGATTATCTAGGACTACCACGTTGGTCTGCTCGGGGTCGAAGAAATACGCTTGGTCGATATCGTGAAGAGTGCCTGCGACGAAGCTCACAGTCTGTAACGTTGTAGTTTCGTAGGCCGGCTTCCACTGGCTGTAGCACCAGGCTATACGGGTATAACTAAGGGGCACTTTCTTTCAGAATTTTATCACCCAGGACATCTTGTCACATCTCGTCAAGCCGCTGACCGTCATGGTATAGGGATGCTCTAGTCCACTCGGTGGTATCCATGGCGGCACTCGGTGGTGTCCATTGTTTGTGTTTGCATCGAATATGTCTGAGCATATTGTCGCGACGAAAAAGGTTCTCTGACAGAACGTTCACGTACTCGGCATGGTACCCGGTCAGAGCGTGGTTGCAGACAGGCAAATGGTTTACAAACGACCTTATATGATCACTCACTCACTCCACCCCATTCCTACTCCTCCTCCTCCTTCTCACATACAATGAGGTAACTCTACCAGGTAGCTTGGGTCCAGGATAGTCATTTGGTGAAATTCCCATGTCTCTAGACCCACTGGTTCTCCGTTCATGCGCAGCCCTATACCCTCACACGACATTACCCTCGGACGAAAGCCGGGGTCCAAGCAACTCATTTGGTGAAATCCCCATGTTACTCCGCTCTGGTTCTCCGTACAGGTTTCCGTTTCCGGTTGCGCATGTGCAACACCCCCTCCCCCCCCCCCCCACACACATTACCGTAGAGTGGAAGGAAGCCTGGGTCCAGGCGACTCATTTGGAGAAATCCACATGCCTCTAGGCCCATTGGTTCTCGATATAGGACATGTGGAGAAAATGAGGGTCCCCGACTTGCCATTTATGCTGGGCATAGATCTGACGATAGTATCGGGGACCAGCACGGGGCGAATGGCACGTTTCCAATCTCGAAAACTCACCGGAAACCTATTGGAATCTGTAGCGAAATGGTTTCCAAGCCAGTTTTCAATAGGTTTACGGAAATGGTAACATGCGTTTTCACAGAGTACATGTTTGATGACGTGCATTCCGAGAGATGTCAATTAGCATTAAAAAGTGCCTGATTGAAAGACATAAAAAGTGGTAATCAGGGCAGGTAACTCTTGCTGCATTCTTCGCGGAAGTACGTGAAGGACATATGAAGTAGTATTCCGGAGCAGATAACTCTTGCTGCATTTCTCTTGGCGATATCAATTAACATTGAAGTGACTAAAAGGGAAATTCGGGATCATTCATGGAGAGAAAATTCTTGCATGCAGAGTCACGTGACCGGTAGTGACCTTTAACCCCTGCTCACCATCTTTATCCGGTATTGTTCGCATGCGCAGGAGTCACGTGACTCCGCATGCAAGAGTTTTCTACCCACGAATGTGCCGGAATTTGCCCATATAATATTACCCTTTTTCCACATATAAACAAAGGCGGTATTTGATGTACAATATTTCCACTTTTTTATGGTTTATTCTGCCAAAATGAAAACAATTTCAGCAGCTTGTACAAACTATTTGTAAAATACAGCAATTTTCAAAAACATTTGTTATTTTTCTGTACAAACACCATCAGGCACATGGCAGCTTAATACACAAACATTAATTGTACATTTCTTCCAAATATTGGAAGCATTATTCGGAATTAGACTGACATATGGTTCTTTTATCAAATGCAGCGAATTTTCTATCTTTCAGTCCATGATAGATGCTTCATGCATCATCGAAGGGGTTAAACATGAGAGTTGCTGCTGGCAACAGGCATTTTTCAATGTCCCAATTAAACGAAAACATAAAGGTGGTGGAGAAAGATGCAGACTGACAAGAAGACATATGACCCTAAAGGCCAATTCTGACTACATATCTAAACTGAACACATCACTAGATAAAAAAAAATGATCCCAGTGATAATTTGCCTTATCTCAGTCTTATCCACTTCTTGGTCCAACGATCAAACATATTTTGTCGGGGAAGTGGGGACGAGGGGGTACCACAAAAGTCCCATTTTCTGGTCCTGTTCCCAAGAATAATGATACGTATCGTATATATTCAGTATAAGTTTAAATCTTAGCGATGACTCCTTCATTCAGAAGAAAACCATAAAAAGTATTTACTTACCAATGTTCATCCGATGATTATACGATAGTACTTTCTGATTGGGTGTCCCGGCATTTACAACCAGTCCGCCTGTCAAACGAAAAAAAACATTTGGGGATGAGAGTACTTTGGGAATGGTGGCCGGTGGGGGAGGGGCAGAGTTGGGTAGAAAAATAGGTCAATAAAATATATTGCATGTGAAATAAACAACCAAATGCATTGTTCGTCTTTTACATATTTCGCGCTGCTATGGGGTCAACGCTAGAACCATAATCTCTCCTCTCGTTATATTGAGTGCTCGGTTACGAATGTTACATTCGCATTTAATTCAGCTATCTTGACTTCAGGAATAAGTGTCGGCAATCGATGACTGAAAAACGGACAATGGAGTTTTATTTAGGGGCAACAATGCATCATAGTATATATTCCAGTATAAACATTTGTTGGTCTATTCAAAATTTTCAAATGGAAATTCGACATATTCATTGTCTTGTGAACAAAATCAGCAAATTTTGTGTAAAGTACCGGTATTAAAATGTGAAATAACTGTTAGGAGTTAGGACGGTTTCGTAAATAAAGTGGACTTTCTTATTCAATAGTCATTAACTTTAGGAAATTATCATTAAATATATGAACAGGAATATAAATCCATCCACATCAAGCTTATTACAGTTCAAAAATCAATGTAAGAATACATGAAATTCGCAAAGGTTCAGAGATTAATCGCCGCAATGAACGTCGTTGGCGTGGCCGATATCCTCGCGGCGTACGACATCTGAACGCATCAGATATGCAGTTGGATGATCACCAGCGTCGCCGTCCCCTGATCACACCCGGTGGATTGCTTTAAGTAGTAGGAGAAACCGAAATCTGGTCGAATTTTTTTTAGGGGGACAATTAGGTTGGAAATTGTAGTGGGCAATGTCGAGGGTGGTTGACGTCACGGCCCTTGACCTTTGACCGCGGGTTGCTATGGCAACGTAGAAAATAGATGAGACGTCACGTGATGGGTGGGGTGGACCCCTAACAAGCGGAAACACGGAATTTACACCTAACAATGCCGAAAATCACCATCAACTGGGCTAGGCAGGAGACTAGTGGTCGTGTGAGATGTGATGGTGTAGCACTAGTAGAGCAGGGTTCGACTAGACTGGTTGTATCTGCTCATGAGCAGTGGAAAATCGGAATTTGAATTGACGTTTTGAGGTCTAGGTGGACCATGTCCGAATGGGTCGTGTGAGGTGTCATATTGAAGCACTCGTGGGAGAGAGTCCGACTGGACTGGTGTGTCGCGTAACAGCCGTCAATCTGCGCATGCAGATGTCATCTCAAGGTGCAGTCACCCATGTTCGCACTTGAGACGATGCTGGGTCGACATCGGGCCTTACAGACTAATCTTTTGTGTTAAATGCTGTCATTTTCATCTGACGACGATACAGCTCACCAATCCCCAGTGTGCGAGTTGTCACAACGACACAGCTTACCAATTTCCAATACACGAGTTGTCAGAGCATTTCCATCATAGCTCTCTAGATTTGAATCTAATACCGCTTATGCCGGTGCTAGGGGCCGCGTGGTCATCTCATCCAAGTTGTCACATGAAGAGGTACAATAAAAGCGTACCTGAGATACAACACATGTCACGAATCGTTAGATTCTTGGTATGTGCTTTAGAATAGGTTAACCAGAAGACTATACTGTGAAGTCATGTGGCTCTGTCAGTATGTCGGCACCTCTGCCCACTTCCCTTATATGCGTTTCGTTCTCAATTCTGATTGGTCACTCGCGACAGCTGATCAGTGCGTGACCTCCCTTGGCGGAGCCGCGTCGCGACTGACCAATCAGAATTGAGAACGAAACCCGCCATAATCTCACTGTTCCAAGATGGATGGACAGTTACGTTGGATTTTGAATCGCCCGACAAAGGTAAAAAATTGCACAAATTTACTAATTTGACGACGGAAATATATAAAGTGATACTTGCAGAATATGCTGATGTATTTTGTTTGGCGGTAAACCGTTTATTTCTTGATTCACCCAAAGTGCGTTTCACACCTAGCTTGTTGTGGATTTATATAAAGCATGGGGTTATATATAGAGACCACATATTTCGACACTTCACCCCAATACCACCGCCCACACCCCTCAAAACTCTTGTTTAGCGGGCCTGTGTTGTAAATCAAACAACAAGCAAGAAGATTTAAATTCTTACCTATCCAGTCCCCGAGACCAGGGGCCCCCATTATTAGATTCGCCTTGCTGCCCATTCGTCTCTGTGAAATTAAATGGAGACGTAGAAGATTCTTATTTTATGTCGTGCGACTGAGTAGACTATCTCCAGATATCACGGGCAGAGTAAACTTCACAGCCAGAAAAAGGGCGATGGCCCATTACCTTTTTATGGTGATGATGCCTGTTCATCATCCTTTAAAAATGACGAAAAATGGTGATGGCCAATGTCGTCACCCTTTTAAGGCGATGGCCCAGGCTATGCCCAGGTCATCACCCTTTTAGGGTGATAGCCATTACCCTTTTAGGGCGATGACATGAACATTTGCACTTATTGCAGATCGCCCTTTTATGGTGATAGCCATTACCCTTTTAAGGTGATGATGTAAAAGGGTAATGGCTCTAACTCAACACCTTTTTTGGGTGATGCTGTCAACACCATTTTAGGGTGATAAGTATCACCATTTTTCTGGCTGTGTTTAGTCTGTAATGTACGTAAAACATGAAACTCCGAGAAGCTTTTACTACCAACTTCATCATTTAAAAGAATTGCATATAATTTAAACTAATTTACCTGACAGAAAGAGATCACAATAAATAAAATCTAAGTTATGGTGTAGATGAGGATAACGACCGCGGGACAATAAGATCCATTGATCTGGTGAAACATGACAGATCACCTTCCCGAGACTCCGGTAGCACTATCGAAAATACTACCTTTGTTTTAACATTACTGATATGTGACATGAAAGGTGAATGGAATTTATATAGCCTGTTTGATGTTATAGCTTTGTCGAGAACGCGCGTTATGGTTCACAAAATTAAAATCGAAGTACCGGTATACCTTTACTTATTTTCGTCCTCACAGCAGCGCCTACGTAAATACATAACTGCGTACCGGTAGTATAAGCCTGCACTGGTATGACGAATGGGATGAAATGGAAATGAAAAATTCTCCTCTCTATAATTTAACTCTCAAGTGATTAAATATGGCGATGGTGTTTTTACAAATATTTGTGTGATCAAACATGGCAGTGGTATACATGATTGCGATTGTGCGAATGTTTTGCTCTTGCACCCTAATCTTGCTGCTCCGACCACCCTTTTACTCCTCCGGTTACACTTCACTCATCTCTTTTCCCTTTTGCCCCTTTACCCCGTGCCCCCCTCTCCCGACCCTTTTATTTCTCCTTTCACGACGGTCCTGATCATCCTCCCCCTTGCCCCTGATCTGAACCTGGACCGTATCATGAACATTTGTCACAAATACCCTATTTTCCACTACTGCCCTTTGCAAGTTGTTGTACTTGCTGTACCCGAGAGCCCATTACATTTGTACTCTGCTACCTGAACATACTTTACTCTAGTTAGTCAAATAATACTTTACTAGAATATCTGAACATAAATTGTTAAGTAGTTCTTATAAATAACCCATTGACAAAGCTGATTATTTAAAACTGAAGCGTATGAAAATGATGGCCGTCGAGACGTTTAGAATTCTAAATAGCGACAACCCCGAGTACCTGTCATATTTTGTGAAAAAGAATTGTACTTTAGCTTCAAATATCAAATCCGTTAGTGATTCCTGGTGTTAAAACATAGAGAAGTGGCAGAACTAGTTTCAAATTCATGCGTGCAAACGACCTTTCTGAGCATGTGTCTTTATCGAATTTAAGAAATTGATGAATGTTTGGAAGGCAAAGGAATGTAAATGCTCTGTTTGCAGAAATTGATTACGTGATATTTTCGATAGTGCTACCGGAGTCTCGGGAAGGTGATCTGTCATGTTTCACCAGATCAATGGATCTTACTGTCCCGCGGTCGTTATCCTCATCTACACCATAACTTAGATTTTATTTATTGTGATCACTTTCTGTCAGGTAAATTATTGACGTCATTATTTTATGCGGCATTCAATCCCCTGAATGATAGAGATCCTCGTTTTTACTACTACTGCTCATCGCTGACTAACCCAGTCTTAAGGGGGTATCTCCAGACATGTTGTCTGAAATCTTATTTTTAAAGTTTAATTTGGGGTATAAGGAAATATAAGCTAGTGTTGCACATCAATTTTTATATTCGTTGAATTATGTTCGTCGATTTTCTTATTTTTGTCTAAGTGTTAATTGTGCTTACCGGTTAAGAGATTGAGTGGTAGAAGTTTATAGTGAAGCCTGATGATGTTAGCGCCCTCATAATCTGTTCTCAATAATGTCACCTTTGTCTTAAGATTGTTGATAGATGAGATGACAGAGATGACGTGAGATGAAAGGTGACTGGAATTTCTGTAGCGTGTATGGCATACGTTTATGTTGTTGTTTCTATAAATTAACATCCATCATTGTCATCCTCAGTATAGCGTCTATATATGGTTGCACAGTATATGTCTGCGTTACGATTGAAATGAACTGGGTATGATAAATTCTCCTCTATAAGATCAAATCAATATCTAATTGCGATAAATCTTAACAAACAATTGATATTAGTTTTTTTCCTATCCTTAACTCCCTCCTTCCTTGAATCTTGTTGCTGCTCAGTTGAACGTATTGCTCCGCGCTTGACTCTTTTGTTCCTTCTTTGCCCCTCATCTGAATCGGATCAAGATAATGTGTCCCAAAGGCCCTATATTTACACTACTAATGCGAGATCATAAATCTTCATATACCAGTGTGACCTTGTTGCGCGCTTGTCTGTCGTTATATATGTTCAGATATAAGAGTAATGTTGTAAAGGGCAGCATCGTAAAGTATGTCTGGTC
Organism: Hanleya hanleyi; assembly: GCA_036873755.1. Lineage (NCBI taxonomy): Eukaryota > Metazoa > Mollusca > Polyplacophora > Lepidopleurida > Hanleyidae > Hanleya > Hanleya hanleyi. Next base: position 25,198 of record JAVTVY010012759.1, read on the forward strand.
TTCACTGTAGGCCAATTGTAATTGGACTGTATAAATTTGTAATGAATGGCAAAGTAAAACTGATGAGGAATTTCGACGTTGGGCAGATTACGTTTTTTTTCTTTTCGTTTTGGGTTAGACAATCAAATGAAACTGGAAGAAAACTGTATCTTTTACCGAGCATGATACGCGGGTGGTTCGTGGGTAGTAGTCGGGAGATCGGATACACATTACGTAAATTGAGGGTGAGGCGTGAAAGTGCTGTCGTCACGGATGACGTTACATCCGGGTCAAAGGTCACTTCCGTTGGCGTCACTTCCAGAGCAGGGGCATTTCCGGGGATCAGGTGATGGGTGGGGTGGATGTAAAAAATTTGTTTTTTTATGGGAACCTTAAAAGCGAAAATACGGACTAAAAACTGGGAATATCCCATTCAACTGGGGCTAGATGGGTCTATAATGGACCTATGGGGTCGGGGCGTGTATCATATTGAAGTGGTTGCCGAGGCCGATTAAGTCATGGGTGGGTGCATGTACAACTAAAATTTAGTTTGAAAATATAAAATCCGAAAACACGAACTTTACCGTGTAAATACGGAAAATCCCTATTACCTGAGTCTAGGTACGGTAATATCGGACCCTCAGCGGAACGTGACCCGCCGAGAGATGCAGGGTGGGTTAGCGGGTTTATGTAAAATTAGGATTTGTCCGGGGAATATGAAAAGCGGGTAGTTGTGTTGGTATCCACTTTGGGTAATATCTGTTTCTCATGCAGCAGAAGACACACCCGAGTCACCCATTGGATGTCACCTACGAGCTTGACAGGGTGACAACGCATGCGCTGGTGCTGAGCGGCATCGGTAGTTCCACCTTGAGCTGTATCAATAATAGCATCGACTTGAACGTCGGCTTGACGTAACGCTTCGGCTAGAATATCCTCGTTGCTGGGTTCAAAGTTTGCATCAGGCAAGGTGGACTCTGTAGTGCTCATGATGAAATAAGGAAGATGGTGTCGTGTTGGCTATTTATAGTGATCTTAATGATGCATGTTTCTTTTGAACCATCGCTGTGACTTACGCCGCTGTCCAGGTTGGGGTTTTCAACATCGACTCTGTTCTTTCGATCTCCTTATGGACCGGGTACTTGCCCAGCCATTTCATATGAGCCACGAGGTTGACATACTGCTGACGTAAAGCCTGTCGTAGCCTCGGCGCCATTGTGTTATGGGCTAAAATTGCGGCTTCTTCTGTGTAACACACTTTGTCGTGAAACTTCAACGTCTCGCCAGCCTCCGCGTTAATGCTCTCTTTCAACAAATTCTTCCATAGCCTTGTGTTCTCGTTGTGTTCGTTCTCTTGTAAGGGTTTGGGTTGGTCCTTCGCGGTTGGGTGATATTTCGGGAATGAAAGTATGTAGGGGGCAGGTTAAAAAGGGACCCGCTGGATGTGCGCTGCCAGCTGTGGACTCGATGGATGGCATGAATGTAGCAGATTTTTACTTTGCTTTGAGCCCTCGCCAGGTAACAGATGGATCGTCAACTGGCGATCTTCGGGGTTATGAGCTTTTAAGTCTACAAATAGGTAGCTCGATATCATGAGGATATATTCGACTACCAAACACACGGATTTGCCCTCTGTCCTATTGGCAGTTCAAGGCAATATCTTTCCTTTGCTTGAGGAAAGAGATTCTGAGTCAGATAGATGACGGATAGATTTCGATGATGGGAACTTGGGGTGAACAAGTCGGTCATGTGTGAATCGTTCTTGACCGCACCCATCAGAAAATCTAAAACTACCACGTTGGTCGGGGTCGAAGAAATACGCGTGAGGAATGCCTGGGACGAAGCTCACATTCTGCAACCTTGTAGTTTCGTAGGAGGGCGGGCACTGGCTGTAGCACCAGACTATACTGGTATAGCTGATGGGCCCTTCCTCTAAGAATTTCATCCCCCAGCATGTCTTTCCGCATCCCATAGGTTCGCGCACAGTCATCGTATAGGGATGCCCTGTTACCCTAGTCTGTGACGTAGGTGTCGATCGTTCTTCGCGCTACGTTGAACTTGCTCGTTATCTGGACTCCGCTCTGTGAGATGGCTTCGCTCTATACGATTTTTACGTGTGGAAAACAAATGTCTACATAGATTAAATGGCGTGAAAAATCACTTCGTAAACCATGGCTCTCGTCTCCACGGACACCCAGTGTATAATGAAGCTTTCACAGATACATGTCCTGTTTATATACAACAGCTAGGAGCTCGGGAATGGGACAGTTGAGAGCTCAGAGCTCAGGAGTGGGGCAGTTGAAAGCTCGGAGCTCGGGATTGGGGCAGTAGGGAGCTCGGAGCTTGTGGGTGGGAAATTTGGGATCTCAGAGGTTGGGAGAAGCTCGACGAAGAAACTCAGACCTCAGGGATGGGACTGTTAGGAGCTCGGAGGTCGTGTCTCTAGAAAGGAAGGACGATTCCAAGCATCGGTCCATCGTGAAGTCCAAATGTCACTTGGAGGAGGATATGGGCTACCACCCACCGAGGTCCTGGAAAATGCGATCAAAATGCGCAAACAGCTGTTTCAGGACATGTTGCCTCAACGGTATCCTGGACTACCGGACGATGCTTAGGCCAAGAGCGACCATGACCGAAGATTGTACTTTCTCAAAGAACGGTTTCTGATTGAACAAGAGCATACTTGAAGTGTAAACATACCCATAGCGGCTCCACCAGCTGTGCTGTACTGGTGGAGATAATAAAATGATTGGATTGTCATCCTTGCGGTTGTTGTTCTTTGTTCAGATTAGTACTTAGCATGGACTACATCTGTAAAGCATAGGGGTGTGTGTGTGTGAACAAACAACAGTGTGCTTAGTCAGCCTTTTCTCTCTCCCCCTGCGTAGAATCTACCTCACCACTATGCTCATCCTATGGGATATATGCATATATGTATAGCGGCTCGACTATGCCTACCATAGAGGTGTGAAAGACAAATCCTAATTTTGTGAAAGACAAATCCCACACACGCTTCGCTGGATGATTCCTCAAGGATTAGGTGTAAAGTCCCTGTTTCGCTTTTTATATTTACATACACCAGCTAACCCACCCTTGACCGGCCAGGATCCGCTGGGGGCCGATATTACAAAGCCTAGACATATTTAATAGGGATTTTCCATATTTTAGAGATAAAGTCCGTGTCTCCGGATTTCATATTTTCAAACCAAATCCTAGTTTTACATGTACCCACCCACGTCTAGATCGGCATCGCACAGATCCCATAGGTCCATCGTCTATCCATGGAGCCGTGTCCATAGCCCGTGGTTTTTACGGTGTTCAAGTTATTTACAGAGCCATACCTATAGCCTGGAGGTGCGGTGTTCATCTTCTATTTATAGAGCCATACCGATAGCCTTTAGGTGCGGTGTTCATCGTCTTTTATAAACCGTGTGTATTGCCCGATGTTGTTTTTCGCGGTGTTCTAGTTTGACTGGGATTCCCGACTGGGGTGTGCGCTGATTCGCTAAGACTGCGCACCTTGAATTGTGGTATGTGTTGAATGATTGATATATATCCCGAGGGTTCACCACGTCCACGATCCATCGGCCGTCCTACCCACATCTCGCTGCGGAGTTCTAGGTCGCCTACATCGAAGAAAGCCAAATAGCTCGGTTTAATATGGGACGTTGTAGCTCGTGGACAGCTACGTATATATGCTACCCACTTCGTCACGCACGACTGTTTCTATGACCCTCACTGAGCTGAGACGGCTATTTTTCCCGAAAAGTTCATCAAAATATACTCGTTAAATATACAGAATTCGTAATTATACGCGGAAAGGCTGGAAATTTCGTTTCCAATCAATTTTTCACGAAATTCATTAAAAGCTCCATATCTCTGGAACGGGAAGGGCTAATGAGATGAAACTTACGCCGTTTGATACACAAGAGAGAGACGCATCGGTGGATGGCCATGATGACGTCATAGTGACGTCATAGTGACGTCACAAGATGAATTTGACGAATTTTAAAAAGGTCGTCAATTATTGTCAATTAGCATTGAAGTGACTGAGTGATTTAAATCCCTTTTACCCTTTTCGTGATCCATGTGTTGATTACGTCCCTTTCTTCTCTCGCCGTATGTATGGCTATAACATTAATGGGGCATGGGACCTCGAAAGTCAATTGCCCTACGGACATTCCCGGAGTTGTCAATTAGTACTGAAGAGACTCATGATGAGTCTGGTGAAAATGCCATGCAAGATTATATTCCAGCGATGATGAAGACTTTACGCCAAATCTACTACAAACATCTCGTTAACATACAAAAGCTATAAACTGAGCTCTGAGCTCCTCTCGAGCTCCGAGAGCTCCGCGCTCCGAGTTACTTCCGAGCTCCGACTGCCCCATTCCCGAGCTGAAACCTCATACAGCGGAAAATGACAGACTGATAAGCATTGAATGGCAGACAAGTCGCAGAAATGATAGTCACAGTGAAGTGAAGAGTGCAAGTGAAGGTTATGCAGTATTCATCCCAGAGCCGTATATAGTCTGGTCACTGACAGTATTGATCGTTTCTGGTAAACTTCGGGCTATGTACTTACATACAGTAAACGGTACATTAATTTAATGAATTACACGCAGATCACTGGTAATACATATTGTGTACAACGTTGACATTCGCTAATAATCTGATTGTAGCTTCGAGTCCCTTTTAGCATTTTGAACCCACTTTTCTCTATCCGACCCTCATGCTTCGCGGATATGGAGACAAAATCCGTCTCATTTATATGATGACGTCACTATGATGAAATCATGATGATCATGGCATGTACGTAGTCCGGGGCTATCCAACGGTCTAAGTTCTGGCTCTAAGGCCCCTCCCGTTCTAGAGATATAGAGACTTTTCCAACGACGTAAGTTTCATCTCAGTAGCCCTTCTCGTTGCAGAGATATGGAGATTTTAACCAATATCGAAAACAAAAATCGAAAAAAATATTGGGTCGTAAACGAAATTTCTAGGCTATACCCGTATAATTACAGATTCTACCTTTTTAAAGAGTATATTTTAATAAAGTTTTCGAGGAAAAATACGCCTCACCTCAGTGAGGGTCATAGAACCAGTCGTGCGTGACGAAGTGCGTAGTATATATACGCAGCTGTCCACGGGCTATAACGTCCCATATTAAACCGGGCTATTTAGCTTTCTTCGATATAGTCGACCCAAAACTCCGCAGCGAGCTGAAAGTAGGTCGACCGATGGATCGTGGACGTCCTGAACCCTCGGGATATAGATCAACCAATCAGCACATCCACAATTCAAGGTGCGCGGTCTTAGCCCATCAGCGCACAACCCAGTCGGGAATCCCAGTCAAACACCACAAAAAACACCTCGGGCTATAGACACGGTCCAAACCTGACGATGAACACCGCACCTCCAGGTTATAGGTATGGCTCTATAAATAGGCGATGAACACCGCACCTCCAGGCCATAGATATGGCTCTGTAAATAACCTTGAACACCGCAAAAACCTCGGGCTATAGGCACGGCTCCATAAATAGACGATGAACACCGCACGACCTCGACCTATTTATGATGAGACCTCGACCTAATTATGACGTCATCGGCTTCCCCCGACTTTCCTGTCCTCGAACACCCATTTCATGTTCTACTGCTTTGCAGATTTCTCAATTTGTATCAGCATGGATTTGCCCTGTTGTTGGGAAAAGAATACTCACTTTGGGGTAGGTCACAGAAATTCCAGCTTGGCCAAAGGCGTAGAAATAAGATCCATCCGCACCGATTTGTTTTTCAAAGGTCAGTAATGGCCGCAACTGGGTCACGTTATCGCCATCCTTTTGGTAACAAAGCCCATTGTATAAGTACTCTCTCGAATAATAGATGTTCATCCAGAGAGGTGCGCATGTCTGAAAATTAATGTAACTCATGATGTAGTCTACTACCCAGATTGGTTACCTTTCCATCTTTTCATGACGATACATGCTTTGTAATCACACATATGATTCATATGCGAGATACACACGTGTCCTACCACATGTTATTTACGCATGGCACATTTATGCTGGTGTAGATGGAAAAACCATCAACGTGAAAACTCTATCACTCTCTGTCTATCTATCTATCTGGGACATTTTTTATTTTTTTTTTTGTTCTAAACGAGATTTTTTGTTCACATTCCGATATTCCCCTTTTTCATCTGTTTGATTGAGTCATTCTATCAGTTATCACGACCAAAAGTTTCACGACCAAAGTTCCACGCCCTCAATGGGTGTTTGTGCTCTTTCTTTTCAACCCTCCAGCTTAGGGCAGCATGGTTTACCATACCATGTTCGCCTGGCACAGGAGGTAGATTAAAGTGCCAAACAAATTAGGCTCTCTGACGATCCATTGTGATCAACAGTGTCTGTAGCGCCTAATTTTCAAAATTCGAAATTCATTTTGTTGTTTTGTAGTTTTGGTTAGGTTTTTGTTAGGATTGGGGTTTTGCTAGGGTATGTTTACTTGGGTCATCGTCGCCGTGTGATCAATAAGGTTAGGTGCGACGTTAAACTTCAAACAACCAACCAATCTTTCTTTTCAGTTTTTGCTTTAGGTCTCCATAAGTATTCATCACCTTCTTGTGGGGAATGTGTTCGTAACACCAAGATAAAGATATACGTATACAATTTATCATGATAAGAATAATCTAGAAAAAAGTAACTAACTTTGTGAGAAATTCAAATATAATTAGATGGCCGAATAATTGAATTCTATAGTGGTAGTGAAATTATAACCCTGTGAGTGCAAAATGTGGCAAACTTTCGTTTAGCGGACTTTTTTTTAAGTTAAGGAACTAACTCAAGAGTGAACAAGGGGCTTTAATAAACGCCCGTATATCTGGAATTACATTGGTCCAAATTTCAAGGTTGTTTAATAGCCTTGATTCCAATTGATCTAGCAATCCAGAGAAAGGTCTACAATTTGTGCTTCTGAGAATGTAACATATATCACATCTTATATTGAATGATAAACTTAAACGAGCTAACTCTTGGTAACTAGTTGACCTTGAAGCAAGAGCTGAGAGCTCACATATCCCACAGTGAAATCGACAATAGCCAAACACAATAAACTAGTAGTTTTCCTACAAATGGAGTCCTTTCAGACGAGATAATTTTTCATGAAGGAAGAAGGAAGTATGAAGTAAACCTTTGTTCTTGTGTTAATAAACAGGTGTGAAGTTCATAAAGGACTCCTCTCCCCATTAAATTAGTAAATGAATGTTTTTTATTTCACAACAGTTTAACTAAATGAAGCATTTCAAACATGGGAGACAACTCCACAACACAATACGAGATACATGCAGGGGAAAGAACTTTGAATATTTCAATCTAACACATTTAGTCAGCTAAACTTGATTCAGTTTTGGGGGACTGCGACCTCGACCTTTGACAAATTGATCTCAAATGTAGTGTTAATGTCCAATTTGGACATTAACGGGCGTTTGGACATTAACAGTGTCTACATTGGTACCAATCCATACATTGAAACTAGCGATATCACATGGACAACAAATGTTAATGGATGAATGGACAGAAAGCAACATCGCATTACACGACCTCGTCTTCGACAGGCACATGCAAATGTGACTTTTAGTGATTTCTTGATTTTGGGGTCATAGTGACCTTGCCTTTTGACCTTGACCTAAGTTTTGGTACACGACAAATCGTCTTCCCTCAATCTATCAATGGACACAAATATCATCATTTTTATTGATTTCCTGATTTTGGGTAACAGTGACCTTGACCTTTGACCCTGACGTAAATGTTGGTACATGACAAACCGTAATTTCTCAATGGACACAAAAAATAATGATTTTTAACAATTTCAATATTTTAGGGACACAGTGACCTTGACCTTTGACCTTGACCTACATTTTGGTATGTGACACATCGTATCCCCCTAATGTATCTACTGCACAAAAAAATGTTATTTTTAATAATTTCCTAATTTGGGGGTCACAGTTACCTTTGACCTTGACCTAAGTTTTGCTATGCGTCACTTCATTTCCGCCTATTGAATCCACTCACAAAAATTAGTAATTTTTAATGCTTTCCCGATTTTTAGGTCACACTGACCTTTGACCTCTGACCTCGACCTACATTTTGTATGCAACACATCGTTCCCCCCTAGGGCATCCACTCAACAAAAATTGTCACTGATCAATGATTTCCTGATTTTAGGCAACAGTGACCTTTGACATCGACTTCAATCTTGGTACGCGACACATCGTCTCCACCTGGTGTATCCACTAACAAAAATTTGCAACTGTGGATGGAAAACGTTCACAGATATAGACCGAACACGAACACTTCAGTGATTTCCTGCCCAGTGACCTTTGATCTCTGACGTCGACCTTCATTTTGGTACGCGACACATCGTCTCCTCATAGGGTTACCACTCATCAAAAATTAGAACTGTGGATAGGAAAAACTGTCCCAGATATAGACCGGATACGGGGGGCGGACAGACGGATAGGCAGACAGACAGACGGACGGAAACCGCCATCACATAATACGTCCGCCGTTTGGGCGGGCGTATAAAAGGGAATGTTCATTCCATTGTTAGTAAACTTGCGGAACAAAAACGTTACAGTGCCGTCAAGTTAGTTGGGTTCTACGGCTGGGAATATCACGAATTTATCACATTGTGGAACGAGATGTCTATGGTGTCTGGCTGGAATTGGAGAATAAAAAATGTATTTGTAGATGGTCGATGCGGTAATATGAATTTCAAGAAAACATTTTCTTACCGCTATCTTTGGGGAAACTCCGCCACTGACAGCTAGGTTATATCCCATCCATTGTTCGCTTTTATGATCTTTATATTTAGCGCCTTCATGCTCGCAAACTCCGTCACCTACGTGGAGTGTGCGAGAACAACAAGCCAAAACTTTGTATCAGCAAAAATGAATTAGAAATCTGGCTAGACGGTACTGGCACTCATGTAAACTCGTGAACATCATTACACCTTTGCAGCGACGAGATGCGAAGACGGAACGCGGGGGATCATGGTTGAATTCTAGCATCAGCTCATACCATATGATGCATCATTTGTTTAATATCCCTTTCTGGAACATGAAGTTTCAGAATGCCCAGAAAATGGCGTAAACATATCTCGCCAAGTACCATTTGCTAGTTCCTGTGAAAAAAGGTCTTGATTTCAATTAACTCTACAGAAAATTGTCGATTCCATAGGGTTATACCCTACAATAAAACATGATCACTTCAAGTTTCTCGAGGGGCTCCATATCACAGACTGATCACAAAATATACGTTCGTTTTGTGTACAGGATATAGGGTGTATACTTTATAAGTACCGTAGTAAAAACAACGCAGCCTTTGGACCCAGGTTCAGCTTCAGAACGAAGAGAGTGGAGAGGACGGACAGGAAGTGAAGTCATCACCGGAAGTGATGTAATCATCAGAAGTGACGTGTGCAGGTTTCACGGTGCAGCTCCAGTAGGATCAAGATCAAGAGCAGGAGTAGGAGAAGTACATGTAATTTACGCCCTCAAGCCAGCAAGCCTGTTTACTGGACTTTCGTGTAATTCACGAACTGATGTTTGGGATTCCTTACTATTAACCAATCGCACAATCGCTGTCGAAAGTAGGTCGACCTTCATGAATATGGATTAGCCGTCTAGACTCCTAGCATTCTCCTAGTCAGCGCATGGTACATTTATTTTTCCGCCTTCACTGTCACAGTCTGCTGGTGATGACGGCACTTCCTGTCCGCACTTTTAACCCTGAACACGAATCTGTGCCCAAAGTCCCAAAGACCAGCTCACTACGTAGATTTTCCATGATACGGTGTCTCGTTTAGGCGATAGTAGTATATAAAGGTGATTACAGGTCACATTTTGCCGGCGGAGGTAACTCTTGCATCCACCAGGGGGCGCTGTTTTGACCTGTGAACATGTATTGACCTGTCTGTGGGGGGTTCCCATGACGATCACGTGACCATTGGTACATGTCTAGACTTGTTGGTGTGTGTTGATGTACTGGGGTTTTTCCCCACAATGGCGGCGTGTGGGACCAAGATGGCGGCGTGTGGGACCAAGATGGCGGCTGATGTGGGATGGGACCAAGATGGCGGCTGATGTGGGATGGGACCAAGATGGCGGCTGATGTGGGATGGGACCAAGATGGCGGCTGATGTGGGATGGGACCAAGATGGCGGCTGATGTGGGATGGGACCAAGATGGCGGCTGATGTGGGTGCATGTAAAATTTTTCCTGAAAAAAAAACGGAACTCGGACTTTATCGAAAAATCCGGGAAAATACCTATATGGGGTATGGGGGGTACATAGGTCGCCGGGCTTAACGGGGCTCGCCTATCAATAGAGTTATCTCCCCCTAGTTCCAGGGTGGGTGTATGTAAAAATTTTCCTGAAAAAATACGGAACACGGACTTTATTCTAAATTACGGGAAAATGCCTATATGGGGTATGGGGGGTATAGGACCATCCTGGGAAACCTACTTCTCGACATTTGCGATATAGGTTGTGGGGTCTCGTTTTCTTAGTCTCGTCAAGACAAACATGATAGGAAGTGTCCCAAAGCGAAACGGTGAAATTTTTGAAAAAGTACGATATAGCCCCATATAGGCCCATACTGGGGTATAGGACCGATGTTTGTCCCCCTGGGAAACCCACTTCTATACATTTGCGGTAGGGTTGTGGGGTCTCGTTTTCTTAGTCTCGTCATGTAGAACACGATAGGATGTGTTGCGGAGCGAATCGGTGAAATTTTTGAAAAAGTACGATATAGCCCCATATAGACATATATATATAAATATATATTCCCATACTGGGGGTATAGGTTCAATGTTTATCCTACTGGGAAACCCACTTCTAGACATTTGCGGTAGGGTTGTGGGTCTCGTTTTTCACGTCTCGACATTTAGAACATGATAGGAAGGGTCGCGGAGCGAATCGGTGAAATTTTTGAAAAAAGTCACCAAGGCCTGGGTAGGCCCATAGGCATATACTGCATGGCTATGGGTGTATAGGGCCATACGGGGTGGACATGTTGGAGTCTAGGTGCGTCCCTGGTGGTCCAATGGGGTCGAGTGAGGTCTTATTTTGAAGCTCTCGTGGAGGAGCACTTGACTACACTAACGGTTCGTCAGTGTTCAATAGTCTGCGCATGCGCAGACTGGCCCGTAGTATAGAAAGTAGGCATTTTGGGGGGTATGTGTGTGTGTGTTTGGGTTAGAGATGGGCTATTCACGGTTCGAATGGGTCGTGTGAGGTATCCATGTGAAGCTTAGGTGAGGGAGCCTCTGATGGCGTGGATGTGGGGTCATTCTGCGCATGCGCGGTGGTGAAAGGGTATGGAAATAGACGTTTTGGAGCCAGGGGAGCCCCTAGTGGACCAATCGGGTCGAGTGAGGTATCAAAGTGAAGCATTCGTGAAGGGGCATCTGATGGGTTGGGTGTGCGGTAGGAATATCATTCTGCGCATGCGCAGACGCAATGCGGAGCTCTCGGCCAATCAGAGGCGAGTATTTCAAATCCGTCACAGAGCTCTCGTCCAATCAGAAGCGAGTATTTTCACCCGGTGCATTATGGGAAATATCCAAGATGGTGGCACGTATGTTCAAGATAGCGGCACATCCGGTGTCGAAAACTGGCCATTTCGTCGGAATGTGGTCACCTAGTGTCGAAAACTGGACCCTGTATGGGTCCCGCTAGACGTTTTGGAGCTAGGGAAGCCACTAATGGATCGATGGAGTTGTATGAGGTATCAGAGTGAAGCATTCGTACAGGGGCATCTGATGGGCTGGGTGTGGGGTTGAAATATCGGCATTCTGCGCATGCGCGGTGGTCAAAGTGTATGAAGATAAACGTTTTGGCGCTAGGGGAGCCCCTAATGGACCAATGGGGTCGAGTGAGGTATCAAAGTGAAGCATTCGTGAAGGGGCATCTGATGGGTTGGGTGTGCGGTAGGAATATCATTCTGCGCATGCGCAGACGCAATGCGGAGCTCTCGTCCAATCAGAAGCGAGTATTTCAAATCCGTCACAGAGCTCTCAGCCAATCAGAAGCGAGTATTTTGACCCGGTGCATTATGGGACATATCCAAGATGGCGGCACGTATGTTCAAGATGGCGGCACATCCGGTGTCGAAAACTGGCCATTTCTTCGGGATGTGGTCACCTAGTGTCGAAAACTGGACCCTGTATGGGTCCCGCTAGCGCCATGACGCCATGATATAGACCGGAGAGAGAAAACAACAACAACAAGGATGACACATGAGGGAACAACAACAACAACAAGTTTTTTTTCATATAGTTTATTTTCCCCTCCATCATAACATACCCACGCTGGGGAGCCGCGTTGGGTATGTTTACAATTCAAGAAAGACTCTTGTCCAATCAGAGACCGCCATTTGCATCTGTCCTATTCGTTCCTGTCCGTTAGATGTATTCTTGTCCAATCAGAAGGCGCCATTTCAGAGAGTTCCTTCTTCGGTCATGTTCATTCTGAACCGTTTATTCTAATCATCGTCGCACAGGCCTGGAAAATCTTCGGGCAGCATGTCCTGAAACAGTTGTTTGCGCATACTGATCGCATTTTCCATGGCCTCGGTGGGTGGTAGCCCCATAGCCTTTTCCAAGTGACGCTTAGTCTTCATGATCGACCTGTGCGTGGGGTCGCCTTTCATTTCAAGCGGTAGTAGGGTATACTGTTCATAGATCGCCATGGCTGTTTTCCTGATGCAGGGGAGCATTTGGGTGTACGTCTGTTGTAAATTATCCTCTCCGGCGTCCTCGATCGCTTCAGCGTGAATATTGATAGCTGCTGTCACAATACAATCCCAGAAGGTAGGTTCTGCCTCACTTTCCTGGGATGTAGGCTGACTATCTGAGGTCAAGCTCTCCATATCAGTAGATAGACTGTCAGCAATCTTGGATTCGGTATCATTCGGTGCACTCTCATCAATCTCTGTATCAGTATCTGCCTCAACGGGCTCCTCGGCGTCTTCAGTCCCATGTATATTTTTCTGGTGTCGCATCATATCGTAATGTCTGGTGAACGTGCGTTCACACTCAGAACAAGTATAAGCCATGTTGACGGTTGAACGTCGACTGTGCGTGTTTTGGGAATACGCTCGCTTTTATAGACAGTAACGGCTATCAACGCTTAGCTCAACGCTTCAACGCCCTGGTGAATTAGCTCAGAAGCTCTGATTTCATGAAATTGACATCAATTCATCGAAATGCAGTGACGCCCGTCAACGCCCGTCGTTACGCCTTAACGCTCGTCTCAACGCTTTAACATACTTTCTTAACGCTTTAACGACGTTTAATGATGCGTTCGAACAAATGCTTCTTTTGTGCTATTGCTCCGACATACGCCGCTTTCCAGTTCATGCCCGAGGTTTTCAACATCGACGCTGTTCTTTCAATTTCCATATGGGCTGGGCCCTTATCCAACAATTTCATTTGGGTCAGTAAGTCGACATACTGCTGACGTAAAGCCCGTAGTAGTCTGGGTGCCAATCTGTTATGGGCTAAAATTGCAGCTTCCTCTTTTGCAGCTTCCCCTTTGCGTTGAAACTTGTTTCCTGTGGCCTCCAAAATCTCGCCCATCTCGGCGTCCATACTTTCTTTGAACAAATCCTTCCATAGCCTCGAGTTCACATTATGTTCTTCAACCTCGGGTTGGGCCTTCACGATTGGGTGATATTCCGGGACTGATGGTATGAAGCGGACCCGCTGTATGGGGGTGGGCTGCTGCTGCTGCTCTGCCAGGAGTGGACTCGGCGGATGGTGTAGGGGTATATGCCGTTGTGGTGATTCCTCGCCGGGTAACAGGTGGGTCGTCAGCCGACGACCTTCGGGGGTATGGGCTTTTAAATCTACGAACAGGTAGCCGTACGGACGAATTGTCGCTTCTTGAAACGCCCGCATAAAATGGTCAATGTTCTGAGGATAAATTCGACTACCCAACACACGGATTTGTGCTCTGTCAATGGGATTGGAGAACAACACAAAGTATTGGCAGTTCAAGGCAATATCTCTGGACGCCTTCCCTTGAGGAAAGAGATTCTGAGTCAAATAGATGACGGACAGATTGCGATGATGGGACCCTTTGGTGAATAGGTCGGCGATTTTCGAATTGCCCTTTGCCGCACTCATCAGATCATCGAGCACTACCACGTTGGTCTGCTCGGAATCGAAGTAATAGGGTTCGTCTATGTCGTGAGAAATTCCTGGGACAAAGCTCACATTCTGTAACCTTGTAGTTTCGTAGGCGGGCTGCCATTAGCTATAACACCAAACAACACGTGTCGGAGCTGCGGTTGCCACACCTCCCTCTAAGAACTTCATCATCCAGGATGTCTTTCCACACCCTGTAGGGCCGCTCACCGTCATCGTATAGGGATGCTCTACTGCTCTTGTTGGACCTATAGCGGGACTCGGCTGTGTCTCTTGATTGTGTTTGCGTTGAATGTGCCTGAGCATACTATCGCGACGAGAGAATGTTCTCTCACAGAACGTACACGTACACGACATGTTCATCAGTCGACCAATACATATGGACTGATGATGGACACAAGTTCATTCCTATATTTAAAGACTCTACCACCACCACAAACACACCAACACCGACTCCACCAACACCACCGCCGCACACCACCACCAACGCCACCACCAACGCCACCACCAACGCCATCATCGCCACCACCGGACGTTGACGGGCGTCAACGCCCGGTGGTGGTGGTGGTGGTGGTGGTGGTGGTGGCCAGAACTGACCTTTGACCCCGGCGCGCAAAGGTTTCCACCGCGGTGGAAACCTTTACACCGCGCGCCATCAGGAAAACAGCCATGGCGATCTATGAACAGTATACCTTACTACCGCTTGAAATGAAAGGCGACCCCACGCACAGGTCCATCATGAAGACTAAGCGTCACTTGGAAAATGCTATGGGGCTACCACCCACCGAGGCCCTGGAAAATGCGATCAGAATGCGCAAACAACTGTTTCAGGACATGCTGCCCGAAGAATATCCAGGCCTGTCCGACGATGATTAGAATAAACGGTTCAGAATGAACATGACCGAAGAAGGAACTCTCTGAAATGGCGCCTTCTGATTGGACAAGAATACATCTAACGGACAGGAACGAATAGGGCAGATGCAAATGGCGGTCTCTGATTGTACAAGAGTCTTTCTTGAATTGTAAACATACCCAACGCGGCTCTCCCAGCGTGGGTATGTTATGATGGAGGGGAAAATAAACTATATGAAAAAAAACGTGTTGTTGTTGTTGTTCCCTCATGTGTCATCCTTGTTGTTGTTGTTTTCTCTCTCCGATCTATATAATGGCGTCAAGGCGCTAGCGGGACCCATACATGGTTCAGTTTTCGACACTAGGTGACCACATCCCGACGAAATGGCCAGTTTTCGACAGCGGATGTGCCGCCATCTTGAACATACGTGACGCCATCTTGGATATGTCCAATAATGCACCGGATCAAAATACTCGCTTCTGATTGGCTGAGAGCTCTGTGACGGATTTGAAATACTCGCTTCTGATTGGACGATGGCTGCGCATTGCATCTGCGAATGCGCAGAATGATATTCCTACCGCACACCCAACCCATCAGATGCCCCTTCACGAATGCTTCACTTTTATACCTCACTCGACCCCATTGATCCATTAGGGGCTCCCCTAGCTCCAAAACGTCTATTTTCATACCCTTTGACCACCGCGCTTGCGCAGAATGCCGATATTTCAACCCCACACCCAGCCCATCAGATGCCCCTTCACGAATGCTTCACTCTGATACCTCATACAACTCCATCGATCCATTAGTGGCTTCCTTAGCTCCAAAACGTCTAGCGGGACCCATACAGGGTCCAGTTTTCGACACTAGGTGACCACATTCCGACGAAATGGCCAGTTTTCGACACCGGATGTGCCGCCATCTTGAACATACGTGCCGCCATCTTGGATATGTCCCATAATGCACCGGGTGAAAATACTCGCTTCTGATTGGACGAGAGCTCTGTGACGGATTTGAAATACTCGCTTCTGATTGGCCGAGAGCTCCGCATTGCGTCTGCGCACGCGCAGAATGATATTCCTACCGCACACCCAACCCACCAGATGCCCCTTCACGAATGCTTCACTTTGATACCTCACTCGACCCAATTGGTCCACTAGGGGCTCCCCTAGCGCATGCGCAGAATGACGCTAGTTCAACCCCACATCCACGCCATCAGAGGCTCCCTCACCTAGGCTTCACATGGATACCTCACACGACCCATTCGAACCGTGAATAGCCCATCTCTAACCCAAACACACACACACATACCCCCAAAATGCCTACTTTCTATACTACGGGCCAGTCTGCGCATGCGCAGACTATTGAACACGGACGAACCATTAGTGTAGTCAAGTGCTGCTCCACGAGAGCTTCAAAATAAGACCTCACTCGACCCCATTGGACCACCAGGGACTCACCTAGACTCCAACATGTCCACCCCGTATGGCCCTATACACCCATAGCCATGCAGTATAGGCCTATAGGCCTACCCAGGCCTTGGTGACTTTTTCAAAAATTTCACCGATTCGCTCCACGACCCTTCCTATCATGTTCTAAATGTCGAGACGTGAAAAACGAGACCCCAAAACCCTACCGCAAATGTCTAGAAGTGGGTTTCCCAGTAGGATAAACATTGAACCTATACCCCCAGTATGGGAATATATATTTATATATATATGTCTATATGGGGCTATATCGTATTTTTTCGAAAATTTCACCGATTCGCTCCGCAACACTTCCTATCGTGTTCTACATGACGAGACTAAGAAAACGAGACCCCACAACCCTACCGCAAATGTATAGAAGTGGGTTTCCCAGGGGGACAAACATCGGTCCTATACCCAGTATGGGCCTATATGGGGCTATATCGTATTTTTTCAAAAATTTCACCGTTTCGCTTCGGGACACTCCCTATCATGTTTGTCTTGACGAGACTAAGAAAACGAGACCCCACAACCTATACCGCAAATGTCGAGAAGTAGGTTTCCCAGGATGGTCCTATACTCCCCATATCCCATATAGGCATTTTCCCGTAATTTAGAATAAAGTCCGTGTTCCGTATTTTTTCAGGAAAATTTTTACATACACCCACCCTGGAACTAGGGGGAGATAACTCTATTGATAGGCGAGCCCCGTTAAGCCCGGCGACCTATATACCCCCCATACCCCATATAGGTATTTTCCCGGATTTTTCGATAAAGTCCGAGTTCCGTTTTTTTTCAGGAAAAATTTTACATGCACCCACATCAGCCGCCATCTTGTGCCGCCATCTTGGTCCCATCCCACATCAGCCGCCATCTTGGTCCCATCCCACATCAGCCGCCATCTTGGCCCCATCCCACATCAACCGCCATCTTGGTCCCATCCCACATCAGCCGCCATCTTGGTCCCATCCCACATCAGCCGCCATCTTGGTCCCACACGCCGCCATCTTGGTCCCACACGCCGCCATTGTGGGGAAAAACCCCAGTACATCAACACACACCAACAAGTCTAGACATGTACCAATGGTCACGTGATCGTCATGGGAAACCCCCACAGACAGGTCAATACATGTTCACAGGTCAAAACAGCGCCCCCTGGTGGATGCAAGTTACCTCCCCCGGCAAAATGTGACCTGTATTCACCTTTATATACTACTGGCGATTGACGTTTTCCTGACTTTTTCGTGTGTTTTTTTTCATCATTTTGTTACCGCGGTGGAAACTTTAATATACATTCTTGCATTCGTGGAAAAAGTCGGAAATTTCACGAATAATTAGAAGACAGTCAGAAAACACCAAATGTCCGCTACAAGCTCCATACTGATTGAAATTGACACTAATAATGTTGCCTGTATTTCCATACCTTCAATATCAATATCCATCGGCTGGCACTGGTTGTCCGGCGTAACAGCGCATGAGTACACAGCTCCCGAACGATTCACGCCTGGTTGACCACCTTCAGCTTTAGGCGCCCCAACTATCACGCTGTAATATAATTGACGGTGTTAGTCATCAACATAAACTGATGCGAGTGGTGAGTTCTTCATCATGAAAAAAAGTCATGAGTTAGTCATCATATTACTAAGGGGGGTCAATTAATTAAGTAAATGCAACTAATGAGTTAATAACTTTGATGGCGGCTTCCAGTGAGTGAATTAGTCTTCATTAGGATTAAAGTGCTCAGAGCGCCAAATTTGTCATCGTGACTATATGGGTATGAGTTAGTCACTATGATCGAATAAATGCAAATGATGAGTTAGTTAGTAAATATACGTGATGAATCAGTTACTATGATCGAGTGAATGTAAGATGTGAATTAGTCCCAGATGATTGCTTGAATGCAAGTGATGAATTAATCACTAATATGGTTAGTCACTACACTCGAGTTAGCCACTATGACTAAGAGGATACAGGCGTAGGACTTAGTCAAAATGGCCGAGCGAATGCAAGGGATGAGTTGGTCACGTTGACCGCGCTAATGCAAGTGGAGGGAGGGAGGCAGGGAATTTGGCTTAATGTCACACTCAAGTTTGTTTCACTCATATGGTGACAGTCAGTTTGGTTGATGGAGGAAGCCGGAGTACCCGGAGAGAACCACCGCCCTTCGTCAAGTAACTGACAAACTTTCACACATGGACTAGCGCTAAATCAAGTCATGAGACTCCCACTCAATCTGGGTAAATCAAGATGGTATATCGAGGAAATACCATCTAGTAATAACGCTATGAAAAACACGTGTGAGATGTTTGCCGATATTTCCCGAGATTCCGTAATAAGCCAATCACGACAACTCTTCCTATTCAATTTGAAACTGATTGCCATTTCGTTCACAAATATTTAAATCCTCTCTGCGAACCCACGGGTGGGGCCCTATTCCTTTTTAGGCCCGGGAACCCCAAGGATGCCACAGTTAGTGGCCTATTACGACAAGCTCTCTAAGTAGCTGAAGCCTATTCTTACCATGACCTGTGGCGTGCACAATGACATCCCAGGTAAACACCGGGAGCCCCACAGGGCGAACTATGTGGATCACAGTGCCGAGTTTGGCACTGTTACCGAGTGAGTTCAAGCGATGAGTTCGTCAATATTAGGAAGGCAGCAAATTCTGTCGCATTTGTGAGGTTGGAAATGAGGATGTGAAGGGACGTCACGGATGACGTCACATCCGGCAACGTTACTTCCGGCCACGTCCGCGTCAAAGGTCACGTCCGGATCAAAGGTCACGTCCGGGTCAATGGTCACTTCCGAGTCAAAAGTGTGCATATGAGGTCACGGATGACTATATATATGTTAATGTAATGTAGCAATAAATCACTGGGAATCACTATCTTACCCCATCAATGTTATAAATTCTGGGGTTGAAGGGAAATCTTCATGCATAGCCATACAAGCAGCGATAGTATGGACACTGATCAGCACAGCCTGTACAGCCATCCAAGTCTTGACCGGGCTCAACGTTACTTAACTTCGGTGATCTGACGAGAACCTAAACCATTCGGACACTAGTCCGTACATAATAGGAAAGGTTGAAAATACCTGATATGCCTTAGGTACTAGAGGGCGAATCCCTGACATATACTTGGGACCTAAAAGACCCAATGGAGAACCCACTCATGTTTTTTTTCTTTATATTATAAAATGTGGCATCTTATTTTTGTGTCTCACGCTTTAGAATACGATGGGTGGGGTCTCGAGTTCATGGACTGACTTTTGCAGAAAAATTCTGACTGTGTATGCGTGGTGCACAGGCATATCAGGGGTGGATGTTTTGGCGTCGAAGTGGACCATCCGTGGTCCAATGAGGTGTCCTATTAAAGCGCTCGTGGGTAGAGTTCGACTGGGGTGGTTGTTATTGGAAGTCACAGCATTTTACCCATGCGCAACCGGGCAGTGCTAGAGAAAGGTCAGTTTCGGAGGTGCACAGGGGCGCGTTTGGGACCCTGTTCGGTCTGGTTACCTGATAGAGTTACCTCCCCTGCCGGGTACCGTGTACAGGAAGTGTATGTGTGCGTGAGCGCGTGTGGGTGTGTGTGTGAGACTGATCGGGCACCATGTTGAGTACGTGTACGTTCTGTCAGAAAAACTTCAGTGTAAACACAAGCACGGGACATCAACAACAACAATCATATTGTGCATTACACATTTTGTTATCCCCTCCATTATAACACACCCAAGCTAGAGGAGCCACTATGTGTATGTTTACAATTCTCGTGCCCTCTCGCTCGTATATCAGACGCATTGTTGGCTGCTCTTGTCCACTTTTTCCATATGGTGTTGCATCTCTCTTCATATTTATCCACAGAGTAAAAACTGAAACATTAAACACCATGTCTTTATAATTTTAAGCACGGCAACATTAGGTACCGGTGTATACAGAGCTCACTTTAACGATCAACATGTATTCACGTAAAGTATGTTACGGTATCCATTGGTGCATGTCATGGGTGGAAACGTTCAGATGGCGCCGATGGCGTCTTTGGTGCCCATGTTTGGTCACGAAGAACGTGACATTGGACATCATCCCCACCGTCCATTTGGTGTTGGGGAACCATTCCAAGGGATCCGCGGTCTCCAGTTGCTCCAGGATAGTCTCCTGGGACGCACGATTGGTGATGGAGAAGGGCTGGTAGTACACCTGGCTATTGGCACTGATATAGAAATAGCTCAGCAAAATCGAGATTTAACTTGAAGGCCGTACTTGTTTTTTGAAGATGGCTTCTATGTTGCTGCGTAGACGGGTGAGGTCGGCGAGTCGGACCCAGTCAGTTAAGACAGCACCAACGCTTGATTCATGGCCCGTCATCACGCAATAGGCGACAACTTCTCACTATACAGGAGCCCATGAAGGCCAGTGCCACTGAAGACGAGTCCAGGGAGACTAATGTCACTGGTTATGTGACCATGGACAGCCCACCTATAAAATCAGTCGAGGAATGCTTGGATGTCCAGCAGGACCCCGGTGATACGGATCCGTCGTTGGTGTTGGAGCGTTGTTGACAGGCCCATTCCAAGGGATTCACGGCCTCTCGTTGCTTCATGGCCTTCTCCAGGGACGCACGATTGGTGATGGCGTACACGTGGTTACTGGCACTGATATAGAAATAGCGGTGTTCATCCGTTCGCTCATGGCATAAGATGCAACTAAAAGCGAGATTTAATTTGTAGGCCGAAGCGTGGTCTTTGGAAATGGCTTTCATGTAGCTGCGTAGGCGGGTGAGGTCAACGTCTCGGATATTGCAGATGTCTAGCAGTGGGCGATGACGGTGGAAACGTCGTGAAACCGTGAACCAGTGGCGCCGGTAGATGTCACTTACTGGATGGGCTTCAGACAAGAAATCAATGGGAACATTTATGGGATCGTCCACGAAGTGCACGTGACTCTCTTGGCCCTCAGGCGTATGACACCTCATCGGTACCATCTGAACGTTTTCACCCATGACATGCACTCATGGATACTGTTACATGTCGCATATACTTTGCATGTCTTTGCATGCGCAGATGGCGGACATTTCCGCTACACACTAGTCCAGTCAGATACTGCCGCACGAGTGCTTCAATTCGAGACCTCACACGACCCATCTTGACCATGGGTGGTTCACCTCGACCCCAAAACATCAAAACAAATGCCCTTTTCCCACTATTCTCTGTACATGCGCCGATGGATGGCACTTCCACGACACATGAGTCTAATCGGAATCTGCACCACGAGAGCTTCAATATGACACCTCACACGACCCATTCGAACCACGGACGGTCCACTTCTACCCCAAAATGTCCATTCAAGTGTCCTTTTTCCAGTATTCTGTATGTGCATGCGCACATTGATGGCATTTCCACTACACACCCATCCAGTCCGACGCTGCCCCATGAGCGCTTCAATATGACACTCCAAATTCGGACCACAGATGGTCTATCGAGATCCCAAAACGTTCACCACAGATCTGCCTGTGCAACACGCATGCGCAGTGAGAACTTTTCCGCAAAAGTCAACCCATGGCATCGAGACCCCTCAAGTCGTATTTTACAGCATGAGACAGAAAAAATAAGATGCCACAATCCATGCTGTAAAGAATAATGTCCATGAGTTGGTTCCTCATTGGGCCTATTAGGCCCCAAGTATATGTCGGGGACCCGCCTTCCAGTACCTGAGGTATATCAGGGTATTTTCAACCTTCCCTATTATGTAAGGACTCGTTGCCGAGTGGTACAGGTTCTCGTCAGATCACCGAAGTTGCACAACGGTGAGCCCGGTCAAGACTTGTATGGGTGACCGGGTGCTGAACTGGCTGGGCTGATCAGTGTCCATAGTATCGCTGCATGAATGGCTATGCATGGGGATTTCCCTTCTACCCCAAAAGTTATAACCTTGACGGGACAAGACAGGATTGGCCTCCTGCCCTCCGGACATTACCGGAGATGACTGAACATTCCCAACGATTCCGAGTGATTTTCTATTACATAACAACAACATTGACGTGACTGGGAAGTCACATGGACGGGGGACTTATCCGCAAAAATATAGCCATCCGTAACGACATATAAACATGTGACTCGGATGTGACCGGAAGTGATGTCACCGGTTATGGATCCACACCCTCATTTCCATCCTCACAAATGCGACTTCCTACTACTTTAGTCATCAGAAATATGTGGATCACAGAGCCAAGTTAGTCACTGTTACCGAGTGAATATTTTAAGGGATGAGTTGTAGACGACCGTCCAAGGACATCAAAAGATCTTTTAAAAAGTTTCGATGGCGTTTTTGTTTGTACAAATGTGTACCCAAGCTAAATTAGATGTGTTAAGCATGTTAAGATAGGCATATTAACCATTATCATGTATGTAACTATTATGGCGGTCGAGGATTATGCAAATAGACTCAAAAACTGACCTATGATTGACGAGCTGTAGTGTGAAACAGCTCAGGTCTAGCAAATGTAAAAATAATCCCTTTGAATTTGAAAAATAAAATTTACCAAGTTGAGCAAGAGTTTCGTATGATTCCATATGTCCGTCATCTTGAATTCCTGTATAATTTATCTGGCTACTGATTATACGAATAAAGCCAAACTAGGGCCATAAATAGACAGGTCGATCTATGTTGTGAATATGCCGGGCTTGGAGAAATTGTTACTTCCAGCTCCATGTAAAAACTATACTTTGAATAATACCAACAAAACAAAATGGACATAATGTGATAAGCTATGGTGTTATTCTGCTCAATTTGAACACGTTTGTGCCTTGACTAAAGATAAGTAACATGAACAAAATCTCTGGTTACCATTTTGAATTTAACCATCATTTTTAATCGGAAGACCAAGCAATTATATGCAGATGGGGGCAAGAGATTTGGCTAGAATGCGAGGCTCTTTGGTTTTGATAAATTTGCACAATGAAACAAGAATAATACTTTGATCAAAACGAGCAACATGGAGAAGCAGGACTTTCAGATGACCCCAAAAGCCTGCCATCTTGAATTTGACCATCATAATTTGATCTCGAGAACATAAAAATGGATTCAAACTGGGCGTATGATGTTAGGCTATGGTAAGAGATCCATCGGTTTTGATAAATTTGCATAACTATCTAAGAAAAATGCCTTGAAACATACGACATGGAAAAGTGTGACATTCAGATGACCTCATATGGCCGCCATTTTGAATTTGACCTTCAAATCTTGATCTTAGGTATATGTAAATAGATTAAACATGGGGGTAAGATGTTAGGCGATGTTCAGCGATCTCTCGGTTTTGATAAATTTGCGCAATGAGCTAAGAATAATGCATTGAACTGTACAAACAACATGTAAAAGTTAGATTTGGCCGCCATTTTGAATTTAACCATCAAATCTTGATCTTGGGCTTAGGCTTTTGAAACGGGCGTAGGAGGTTGGGCTATACTCAGATAAATTTGCATAATTAAGTAGTAATAATGCCTTGAATTATACGAACTGAATGAAAAAGTGTGATTTTCAGCTGACCCCACGTGGCCGCCATCTTGAATTTGACCATCAAATCTTTATCTTAGAGATATGTAAATGGATTCAAAATGGTTATAAGATGTTAGGCTATGCATAGAGATCCCGGTTTGGATGAATTTGCACAATAAGCTAGGAATAATGCATTGAACTACATGAGATTAAACCCATATATCCGTCAATTTGAATTAACCATCATATTTTAAGCTGAAAATTATGCAAAGAGATTCAAAATAGGCGTAAGGTATTAAGCTTTGATGTGAGATCCATTGGTGTTAACAAATTTGCACAATGAACTAAGAATAATGCATATTATACGAACAACCTAAAAAAGTGTGATTTATGGATGACCCACTATAGTTAATGGATTAATCACTAGAATAATGGAAATGGGCTAAAAATTAGGGCAATATAATATTCCAAAACTTTGGAAAGTCTTGATTTTCTATTTTCAATCAATCTGGTGATACCGCGAAAAGTTCAAAGGGCGCAAAATGTTTGATCCCTCAATCACTCAGGCCAGAAAAAGTTACCTCAAACTACTTCAAACTCAGGAAAGAAAACTTGACACCAACTACTTTCTTCGGGAAGGTCGAATCTAACAGAAGCTGCAGTTTGTCAATAATTCAAATTCACAAACAAAAAATACTCAAAGTCATATGGCCCTACATTACTTATCTTGAACTTCACTCCGAAGAACTTCTTCAGATTGGATTCTTATTTGGTTTACAAAGAATCCCATGCAAATCATCTTTGAAGTGTTTTCAAGCCCATGCATCTTTTGACCATATTTGGATCTGATTTGACCTCAAAATGACTTCAGAATGGCCTAAAATTGCCAAAGTTATCTTGGTATCCACCCCTACCTTGAGCCACAATGCATACAAACAGCACAATATATCTGAAAAAAAACAGAATGTTCCTCACTTTTCACTTCATTCGATCTTTAAAGTGACCCTAAACTGACCCCAGCTCCAATATTAACGTGCTAGCCATACCTGCGTTAAATCCCTATACTACCGGTACATAAAACTAATTTTGCGTAGAGGGAGAGATTATTCAGTTTAGCGTATATTCGGTGGAATAATTATTGTATAACATTTTGTTTGCACAAATACAAGAGCGCAACTATATTCGATATACGCATAAGGACGGACGTTTTCAAATTGTTTTT
>JAVTVY010012760.1:0-53068 GCA_036873755.1 Hanleya hanleyi
AGATATGAGTGAATTAGGCAAAGCTAGTGCTCATTATCACAGAATTTTCACTAAAACGGAAAAACCGATTTATTCACGTCCATACAGACAAAGCCCCAGACAAAACAGCGATGTGATGAATTAGTGAAAGAAATGCTGGAAAATAACATAGTTGAACCATCACTATCTGAATGGTCATCCCCTGTAGTGCTTGTGAAAAAGAAAAATGGAAAATATAGATTTGCAGTAGACTATCGCAAGCTGAATGCGATCACAGAACCAATTTCTTTTCCCCTCCCATTGTTAACAGATGCTATCGACTCTGTAGCGCAAGCAAAGTCTAAAATATTTTCTGTTCTTGACCTGGCAAGTGGTTTTTGGCAAATTCCACTACATGAAGACACGAAACCAAAAATCGCGTTTACGACGGATCAGGGAAGGTTCCAATTCCGAGTTCTTCCGTTCGGAATGAGAAATTCGCCCGCGAGCTTCAGTCTCATGATGTCACAGGTCCTTGCCGGCCTTACTTATCTTCACACCCTATGCTATATAGATGATATTTTATGTCATTCAAACACATTGGATGAACATATGGTCCATCTTGGACAAATTTTCTCTCGCTTACGGGAAGCAAATCTTAAACTACAACCGCCAAAATGTGCATTTGCACAGCGGCAAGTTCCATATCTAGGACACGTGCTAAGTGATCAAGGTATTCATGTGGATGAAGCCAAAGTTCATGCTGTTAAATCATTTCCCAGACCAAAATCACAGAAAGAGGTTCGAAGTTTCCTAGGTTTATGCAATTACTATCGCAAATTTGTACAAAATTATGCTTCAATAGCATCCCCCATGAATCAACTTCTTCAGAAAGATGTTAAATTCAAATGGACCGATGACACTGAAAATTCATTCAAAAGACTCAAACAAGCACTTGTCACAGCCCCTATATTAGCATATCCAGATTTCCAAAAAGAATTCATTATTTCAACAGATGCGTCTGATAGTGCAATAGGATATGTTTTAGGGCAAAAAGATGAAAAAGGCAATGAACATGCTATAGCCTTTGGCGGGCGATCCCTGCGCGGCAGTGAAAAGACATGGCATATCTCAGAGAAAGAAGGTCTTGGACTAGTCGAGTCAGTTCGTGCCTTTCGTCCATACATAGCAAATGCTCACTTTCGTGTTTTCACTGACCACATTGCCCTCACTTGGTTAAACAACATAAAAGCTAACAAAGGTAGACTAGGCAGGTGGGCTCTCGAGCTTCAAGAGTACAATTTCACAATTCAGTACAAGCCAGGAGCTAAAAACGGAAATGCTGATGGGTTGTCTAGAAGAGAATATGAAGCAACTACAACTGAAAGTACAGAAGAAACCATTGTGAGTAGTATAGAAACCACATATTTATCCAATAGAGAGAATCAAAATGAGTCAATTGAGGCAACTCTAACATATAGGGAACCGAAACATGCTCATTTAGCAACTATATGTCCAAAAGATACAATTGTTGTGGCACAAGTCAATACTGAAATTGTAATTTCAAATCCATTTTTGGAGGGCACACAACGTGAGTGTCCTGACTTGGCCCCGATCTTTGCCTACAAAGAAAATGGTGATCTTCCGGATGATCCAAAACAGAGTCGTCGCTTAGTTGCCGAAGCATATCATTATGTGATTGAGGACGGAATTCTGTATCATTTCTTTAATACAAAAAATAAAAAGGCTGCCGATTCTTATACCAAACAGATAGCTGTTCCTAGAGGTAATCGCAAAGATATACTCCAAGCCTATCATGATTCAGTGCTAGGAGGCTGCCACCAAGGTCAAGAAAGAATGTATGCTGCTATAAGATCCAAATATCATTGGGATAAAATGTACACAGATGTGTGTACCTATGTACGTACATGCACGACATGTCAACAGATCAAAACAAATGTTCATGATAAACCTGCACCACTTAAACCCTTGCCATATGAACGTGCTTTCTCGCGGCTTCATATTGACATACTCGGCCCACTTCCAAAAACTCCGGATGGTTTCAAATATCTGCTCCTTGTAGTCGATTCTTACAGCAAATGGCCAGAATGTTTTCCTATGAAAACCCAGGAGGCCACTGAGGTTGCATCCATTTTATACAGAGAAATTCTCACACGTTATGGGTCACCAGACAAATTAGTCAGCGATCGCGGTGCTCAATTCATGTCCAAACTCATAGCAGCCATGACAGAACTATTCAACATCAAACATGCTAAAACTAGTTCATATCATCCTGCAACCAATGCTACATGTGAAAGAATGAATCGCGTCATTGAGCAGGGTCTAAGAGCCTACATCAAGGAAGACCAAACTGATTGGCCAGATCATATACCAGGTATTATGATGGCATACCGCATGACCCCAGCCACTCAATCAACTGGCTTATCCCCTTATCAAATGCTGTTTGGTAGACAGATGAGAACACCAACTGATACCTCTCTAATTCCAAAAGAAACACTGTCAAAGGATCATAGAACATATTTGTCAAAAATTCTAGACAATCTGGCTGAGTATAGAAAAATTGCAGATGAAAATTTGAAAAAAGCCCAAACAAAATACAAAACTTATTATGATAGAAGAACAAAGGAACCAACATTCGAGCCAGCACAAAAGGTATGGTTATATTGCACCAAAAAGACTGTAGGCCGATCTCCCAAACTAACAAAAAAGTGGGAAGGACCATATTATGTCGTATTGGTTGGACAAAACTACACATA
Source organism: Hanleya hanleyi (assembly GCA_036873755.1). Classification (NCBI taxonomy): domain Eukaryota; kingdom Metazoa; phylum Mollusca; class Polyplacophora; order Lepidopleurida; family Hanleyidae; genus Hanleya; species Hanleya hanleyi. Next base: position 2,736 of record JAVTVY010012760.1, read on the forward strand.
CAAATTGTGCAAATGTAGTGACGATAAAGAAGTGAAATCAATGATTCATGCAAACCGTCTCAAAAAGTTTCATGACCCAGCAGACAGGCCAAACTATGAGCCTGAAGATTTACCACAAACAAATGATGAACTCAATCCAGAAGAAATAGAATCAGAAAATGATGAAAACGAGAAAAATACCAATGACAAACGGAACAATGTAACAAAAGAAACAAAGGAAACAAAAGACCATCATGTGCCAAAAACAAAAGCAGCACTTAAAAACAATGAACAGGCAAAAACAAAAGTAACACCCAAAACCATTCAACATCCTAAAGGTACCAGTACAATGCCAAGATCAAGTACAAATCAAGATCCCAATTTGGTAACAACACCAAACAAATTCCTAGTGACTGAAATTGACAAAATTCTAGCATCAAAACGTTACAATGGACGAATGTGCTACAGGATTAAATGGGTAGACAAGACTAGAGGCTCCACCTGGGAGCATGATACAAGTCTCCCAGATGAGCTGCGTCGACAATATCATGCTGACAAAACATTGTCTGGTAAGAAGAGGCGTAAACCTTTAGCCCAGAACAAATTCTTTACAAAACAATCTCAGGGAAATGTAGCTTTTATTAACATGAAAAATAATGACAAGTGGAGCCAACAGCCAGATGGCAGGTTTGTTAGTTTTATACACATTACAGAAATTGAGTACAGGATAGACAAGTACTATGTCAAAGCACAATACTGGCGATCATCTCAAGTGGTCAAAGAAACAGGCTGGTTCCCCCTAAACCAAGTCCCATGGTTGGCAATAGAGTACTTCATGAAGGAAATTTGGGATAAAACAGGTTACCATATCACAGGTCACCGCCGTTCATGGGATTTTCCTTACCTATTTCATATAAAACTAGGTGCCAAAAACAAACTGTTTTTGAAAAATGAGTTTGCAAAGAAGGTCATCTGGTACAATGAACAGAATGTAAATTCTAATAGTGTGTTAAACTTTATTCAAGATGTGGGACATCATAATGCTGGTCCACGATGGGACAAATCTTTATACCCATAATTATCATGTAAGATAGGAAAGCCTTGGGGCTAGCCTGGGACTTGTCATCCCTGATTAGTTGTAAGGTGGTTTCGACATATGGCTTGACAAACCATATTCGAGTATCAAAAGGGAATGTGTAAATAATTAGTTTCTACTTACAAGTTGTTGCATTATATGTTGATGTATTGATGTAGTTTGTTATAATTCCCACTAACATGACTAACTTATATTATGTTGTGAAAAATACAAGAATCTTGGGAATGCAGGGTTTGCACTATATACTCTCATGTATGTATACGGATACATGAATATTACCTACATGTATGTTTATTCCTTCCTAGAAAATAATTGTTTAATATGACTTAAAATTTATGTGAGTCATTCATGTTGACTTAATGTACACTTCTGGATTTTCAAAATATAAAAGTATAGTTCTCTGTTGTGCTCTTTTACTGAGACACCGGTTGAAAATCAAGTGCTAGGGTCAGACTTGTCTGCAGCAAGTCTTCCCATCAAACTTTTTCAGCCTGGGTTTCAAGTGAAACACAACATTACATTTTTCATTTTTCATTTTCAGGCATTATATTTAATTATCCAACATGAATTCTTTCTCAATTTCATTCAATTATGTTCTTTACAATAGATCACTGGTGTCAGAATAAGTATTGCCAGAGCCTATCTCTCATTACACAGTGATCAGTGTCCTTATTATGCATTTGGAATATAGTATCTAAACAAGAATATATATGTACATAGTCCTCAATATAACCCATGTATGTAAGTATGTAAATGGTGTAGTGATACATGTAACAAAATTATAAAAAAAAACAAAAACATGAAGATTGACTAAATAATCACTTGTGAATGATAATGAATATCTTTGTTCCTACTCTATGTATACAGATATATCCTAAACATTACTAACTCTCTGCATTTCACATCTGAGTGTTTCAGCTGTATGGTGTCCACAGACAGAAGTGACCCAAGACAGTCAAGGGCAAAAGCTCCCCATATTCCAGACAAGTATCAGCAACCTCAGCCACAGTTCAACATTACACAGGCACCTTCAACTTCAATCAACATCACACAAGAACTTCTAAAAACTCCACAAAACATCGATTAAAATGACTACCACAGACAATTTATTACAGTTTCGGGACGAAACTTATTCGGGGACGGAGGGAACTATAACAGAGCCATAAGACATGTACATGTAAAATGAACATGTACCTCAATTATATTCCATTATTATTTAATGTTTGTTTATTGTGAATTAGTATTATAACTTGCAAGCTGTAAATATTAGTTACTGATAAATGTATACACTCAATATTATGTAACACATGTTATAACTAGGATTTAATGCTATGAGTTTACTTTGTAATAAGTTGTTATGATAACAGTTTGATTAGTTCATAACTCTTGAAAGTTGACATTCAATTAGTGTTGTTAGACCATTTCTGACCAGCTGGTGCAAAGACAGGAGCCAGGTGTCAATTGTAGTCAGACTGTCATTTTAGTATAAGATAATCCTTTGTTGTTATTAGGTCAGACTCCCTACTGTTATTGGAGATGTCATATAGAATGAACAGGATAACCGATAGACATGTCAAGACATTAGAATTACTTATATAATAGTCAAACAGTATTTGTGATTGTTAGGAATCACTACCTGGAGATCTCGCTAAAACCCCAATGATATAAATATTGGGCAGTATGAAAATTAAGTTAGTTCACTTTTAGAATTCATCTTGGCATGCGACTTTGCAGCGCCAAGGCAGTTCGTGTATGTAAGTTATATAGGTAACACTTGTAAATGTAGGTTGCTATATGTACTAACATATAGTTTCTGTAATAACTGGAAGTGCTGTATAATTGTGTAAATTGGAATTAATATTACGTCAAGGTTAGATAATTAGAATAGGGTAAATAAAGCTAGGTTGTGTTTATACTTAACATGGACTACGAGTTACTTATTAATGTGATAACCAGTGAGCCAACCTGGTTATAATAGCACCAGTCCAACATTTAACATGGCCGGTATAGAGTTCAATTCCAAGCGAGATTTTGAGGCATGGTACCCACATCCTGAATTTGAAAGGAATTCATTCAGTTTTTCAGCAGCAGTTTTTCCGGAAACAAAATTTTAACTTGGCCCATAGGTGGGGCCAACTTTTGACAGATTGGCGTGAAAAGGCGAGGTACCCACAAACCAAATTTGAAAATAATCCTTCCAATTTTTCAGAAGTTATTGTCCGGAGGCGAATTTCTGACAGGCGCACAGATGCCCCGATGGATGGTACGATGGACGGACCCCAATACTATAGACCCCCTTTAGCCCTTCGGGTGTCGGGGGGACAAAAATTATTAATGTTGGGTTATTGCTGGTTCATGATAACATTAAAAGTATAACCTTTAATCAAGGGAGTTTGACGCAAGTCTATTGCCAGACATGAAAGTTGTGTTGTCCACCCGAGTCTGATGCAAAACTGGGTGCAGGTTGGAAATTCAAAGTTGGCGTCTTGCTCTCTGGCTAATTATCTTCATTCATAATTGGAGCGCTGTGGTAGAATATAGTTGGAAATCCACAAAATAGTTACATTCCACGAAGGAAATGGACAGACGTCTGTTGTGGATCATTCATTGGTTGTTATTTTTATCACAATATTTGAAAACTATGTAGTCCTGAGAGGCCCTGTTTACAGCCAGGCTGCATGGGGGAAGATGGATGGGAGGAACAATTCTGTTTGTTACTGAAGGTAAAACCATGTGGTGTGAAGGACACTGCTTAAAAGGATATCTGGCAAATGGCCTATTGTTGGTACTATATAATATGAGATAATTTTTTAGAACAAACAAGCAAACACTAATTAGCGGCAAATATGTGAGTTATCTGGATCACTAAAACAAGGAGGGTCAGTACGAGACCATAGAGCCAGGTTACCATGACCAGTTTTCTCACCATCAATAGGCTAATGACATCATCATATTGAAAACTGCAACCATTGATGCAAAATGATGAAAACAATTTGACAGCAATAACAAATACCCCTGTCTGCATTGAAGTCAGACATGATCAGGAGCAAAGAAAAACAAGGAGGCTATTGGAAATGGAGAAAATGAATGGATGGACGGACCTACAAGTCCTTAAGTCCTCCAGAGATGAGGGATGATAAAACACTACCATTAACTCTATTAAATGTTCCACGGTGGATACTTGGGAGTCAAGGTCTCCTCAGGGTGAGAGAGAGAGAGACAGTCGTGGATGGCTTAATAAGGTGATATTTGATTGACTACTGGCGAGAGAGCTGTGTCAATCTCGAGTACCTCATCGCGCTTTATTTGAACGGAGAGCTCTGCTCATTAGAGGATCCATGTCCGTGTTCCGCGACGGGAAGACATTCCTTGTTTGGGGGCAATTTCTGTCATTACATTTCCACCCTCGAGGAAATTCCGCTAAAACCTCTACACAGAGGATCAATATGGATGACTGGACATCTCAATATAGACCTTTCATCTGAAGCGACTAGACAGCATTGATCTTAACCACAAGCTACTTGTTCGGCTTTGGACGAGAAAACATATCGAGGGTGTGCATTATCATTAATTTGAGACAAGAATTTATTACACAAAAAAACTGACAGAAAAGGTTTTTGCAGGTTAGTGAGAACTATGTAGCTCTCTAGAATGGAGGTAAAAAGATTGTTTTTGCCCAATAAAGTCAAGAATATATCGAACTAAAAGACATCCACCATAGGCGACCATGGACAAATACATGTATACCCACATCAGATGATATTAAAAAAACAAATTCTTATCTCTCTAATTTTCATAATAATAGACGACATGTTTTTTTCTTTATTAAAAACTAGATTATTTCATTGGGAAATCACTGTTATGAAATCAACCAATTATTCATCCGCAATTAAATACTTCAAAGAATACAGCATTTTTCACAATCTCATTTAAACTCAGTCGCCCATCATGTTTTGAAGATATTATTTAAACTGCAAGCAACTACAGTGTGGATCTAGGTGGTCATAGAGAGCAGGTCGCAAATGATGACTTCTGAAAAGTGGAGAATCACATCTAGATTTAGACACAATTTGGTCAACAAAATGGTGGCTGCACCCTCTCTTTCATCATCAGAGTTCATACACTTCCATTCAATGAAATTTCCAGGAGTTTTTCAGCTTGATAAATGTCATTTTCCAGGAGTTTTTCAGCTTGATAAATGTCATTTTCCAGGAGTTTTGCAGCTTGATAAATGTCATTTTCCAGGAGTTTTTCAGCTTGATAAATACTTTTCGACAAGATTATTAACATGCTGTACATGTATTGATAGGAAGGAGATACTGGGAATTGTTCAAACTACAAAATGTGAGACTTTTCAGGAGATTCCAGGACATAAACCAAATTTTTGATGTAGTTTTGACACTTTCCAGGATGGAATACTAATTCCAGGAATTTCCAGGTGTGTATGCACCCTGGTCATGGAGGTAACCAATCTATTATTTTCAGAGCAACATTCCACCAGATGCGTGAGGGGATACAAGTGTGGTGAGGGTAAAACAGCTGACATCCCCAAGTGACAGCCAATCAATTAACCATATTCAGTAGACACCCCCAATTTTTGTACAAATTAATTTCTACATCTCTAACATGTCAGAACAACATATGCATGGGGCATGATTCGTTTCATACAACTGACAGGATCACTCGCCACTTTGACCAGGCATCTCAGCATGGGTCCAGGACAGGAGCCCAATAGGTCAAGAGCCCTTAGGACAGGAGCTCTTATGGACATCATAGCCCAATGGGCTTATTCCAGAAGTGAACATGAGCCCACAACTACATGTATATATTTTGATTGGGAAATATCGGAAAAATATATGAAAAGAACAACTTTAATAACCTAATTTTAATTATCTACTACTTATCTACTGTGACCTTGATCTGCATGTTCAAGGTACATCTACATGTATGCTCCCTTTTCTCAAACACCCCCAATTTTGTGGACAAAATTCAATCGGCTGTTCAAATAAATTTGCCCACCCTCTAAAATCACTGAAATATTTAACGAAGAATAACGGATTATCTGCATGATTTTGTCAACTTCCTGTTCTAATAAATTTTATCACCCCAACTTTATAGTGCAAAATTTCACTTCCTGTGATTGAATTATTAGAGGTATTACCATATGAAATGAAAGGAAAGGCTGATATCTCAGAGAGTGATTGGTGATACATTAATGTTCAACAAGTGAGTGAGTGAATAGGGTTTAACGTCGCTTTCAACATTTTTTCAGCTACATCACGACGGGGAAGGGAAGTGAGGGGAGGGTGAAGGGCGGGGGACCACCCCACTCAGTCACATTATACTGACACCGAGTGAACCAGTCCTTGTTCTATGCTCTTAATGCTGAGCGTAAGCGAGGAAGCAACAAGTTCCATTTTTCAAGTCTTTGGTATGACCCGACCTGGGATCGAACCCAGTACCTACCGCTTACGAGGCTGATGCTCTACCATTAGGCCACCGCAGTGCGGTCTAATGTTCAACAAAAGCTGGATATGCCAAGACCTGCCAGTCATTCATGTCATTAGAAATAGGTGTGGTTGGCTCTAGATTGAGATATTTATTAACCAACCAGGAACGATTCTGCATGTATTTGATTTGAATGGATGGCATTTCTAAGAAAAAATAAAAAATAAAGAGGCATATCATATATACTCAAAGAGCTGTTTTTCAATCATGGCAGTAAAACTGATTAGTGCTCCGATCATTCAAGTTGGACCTCGAAGTCTAACAGATGTGACCTTTGAGTCTGTATGACCTTGGATTCTGAATGATGTGACCTCAGAGTACAAGTGGCATCCAAGTCTGATGTGACCACAGCATCTGGTATAACCTCAGACTCGGGTGTAACCTCAGTCTGATCTGACCTGTTTGTAACACAAGGTAAACAGTGACCTCCCTAAATAGATGTACATTATACAGAAGTTGTAGTAAGACCTGAAAATTATTTACAGACAAAAAAAAATGTCATGACATTACCCCAAACAAACTATATTTAAATACAAATACATCACATCATTTCACAAGGGCACTTGAAAAAGAGTGATCTGATGGTATTTCAAATGTCAATATCGCAACTCGATCCCTTGAAACCTGTGAGCAGACGATTGAGGGAAACTGCGCATACACACCAAAACGGAATTATATTGGTATCGGGGCTTCAATCTGCCCATGCATGAAGTCAGATTCATTACAGCTAATCAAGTTCTATTTGCAGTTGTCCACGCAGTCGGTAAACACCGAAAAGAATCTGACGCAATGCGTGATCACACTCCGTATAATATCATAGCTGTGCTAGTTATATCATCGGCACAGACCCAATATTGACCGAGCCCACCGATCCTTTGTTCCCAGAAATCTCTCCGTTAGTTCCTTATCTGATCAAACAAAGACAAGATGACTATGCTCATATTCAGCCGTATTAGATCATATGCAAAACCTGTTCTATCACAGCCAGACCTATGTGGGAAAATTAAGAACATCAATATTATATCAAACTCATAGCATCACTTTGAGAGCAAGTCATATTTACTGGTGAGAAATTAGAGATTTAAAGAACTTGGTGCATCGTGGGGTATTTAATTAGTTGGCTTCCCACAATTCATTCGGTAGAGTGTTGCATGATGGGAATATAATCAGATCTGTATCAACTTAAGATATATATATATGGTAAAAGATTTAATTAATCAATTGGAGGGAGTGAAATTTCCCTCAATAAAACTGGCAGATCAAAAACATTAGAACAGGAAGTTGACAAAATGATCCAAGAATCATGCCGATTATTCATTATTTCTCTGTTATTTCCTTGATTTTTAGGGGTTCGCTGAAAATGGTAAGTCCGACTGAATTTTTTTCAACAATTTTGGCATGTTTGGGTGATTTACATAGAATTACAATGTAGGATGCTTAAAGAATTGGATTGTCACCATATCATAATTCCTTGAAATACCAACCAAAGCATACGGAAAGGACCATCCAGTTTTTAACAATTGCGTTTGTGAATGTTCTATGCTTCGAGCAATAGTTCGTTGACATATTTCAGCGATGGGTAAAAATGGATCGGAATAGACTAATAATTGTTCCATCATGCACTACATGTTCCATTCAATGTGTGGGGGTTTTTTTTTCTTCCTCCCAATTTTTAACACTAACACACATTATGCTGAATCATGCTTATTGACGGAGATTTCTATAAAATTCTAAAGCGGTATAGGCAGATCAATAACTCTTCCCAAGTTTAACACCTCGCTGCCATCAACTGGATTTCCTGCATCATAATGCTCCACAGCTGAAGCTTCCCGAACTCGCCTCAGAACACATACCTAGTTTTAATCTATCATAAACTTGCTTGATTGGTTCTTTGATCGAAGAGATTTCACCAATCACCTTCAAGTGTTTAACAAAACCACCATAAACTGATATCAGCAAGTAAATATAAGCTTTTCATAAGCGCTTCTTCTTTTAAATAGTTCCTCCAGCCAGCTAGTCTAACTCTGTGAAATATGTCATGACCATGCACCATCACCATGATCACTGTGATAATTTGAAGGTGATAATTGAAAACTTGCTTTTAAATATGTTAATGAAATTACTGCACATACTCTAAGATAAACTGAAAACAACAAACTGTATCTTCCAAAACCCAGAACAAACTATCTGAAACAAAGTTTTCTGGAGCAATGCTGTGGAACTCCCTTGGCAGTAATCTCAAAGAAGCCCCATCTCTCAATGCCTTAAAAGTCCAGACTTCTAAAATCCCTATGCCCTAGCACATAATATTATGTACTATTTTTATGTCAAGACATTTACATGTAATATACTCTGCAGTGTTTTGTGATCGTATATATTGTACATACTTGTATATTTTCTGGAGGGCCTCGAGGAAGAACAGTTTTTGCAACTGACAGAGTAACCCTCATTAAATAAAGATATATGCCAAAATTAACATACAATCACAGACCTATGGTAATCCCTCTAATAATTCCCTCTCCCTATCAAAATTCAAACATGCCCAATTTTGAGGACAAGATTCAATAGGTAATTTGATAACTCTCAAATGTAATGGATTATCTACATAATTTTGCACCACTCTGTCAACTTCCTGCTCTATAATAAATTTGATCACCCCCAGATTTTACATTGGGAAATTTCACTTCCTGTGATTGAATTATTAGAGGAATTACTGAAAAACAAATGGTTGGGATATTAAACTGATCCTTTAAAAAGATACCAGAAAATGTATCTAATATTCCCAGGATTTCCCATACTATACTCTGTAAAATCTATGTGAGACAATGTGCTGGGATACGTCATCCCACACACAAATGTGGGGTGAGCGTGCGCGACACAGAGACGCTGAATCATGATGCTTGACACAAGCTTCAGGCATATGATGCGCTCCAGCAACGTTTTTGATATTTTTAATAAAATACTGAATAAAGCAATGATTTTAATTATATAGGAAAAGAATCCCATATTAACTTTATAATGGGATGGAAATTCCCACTCTCAAGAAAGATCAAGTAATATGGGATCCTCTTACATGTAATAACCAAAGTGTAATATTTCCTGGCCCTGTCCAAAATGTTAAACTTTATTGCCTAGAATCTTGAGCTAAAAACTAATAATCTGCCTGTGAGACAAAAAACATGAGATTGATCTAATCAAAACCCCTCGGCTTTCCCCAAGTGATTGAGACCCATGTGTAGTGTGAATTGGGGAAGAGATAGTTCTATGTGGGATGATCAAGATATACTGGTACTTAGTTACATTCAGGCATGTAGGACAGAAATAGAAAAATTATATATCTGTAAAGGGGCATAGAATCTTATACAAAAGAGCCGTTTTGGCATTTAAAGTTTTTAGAAACATTGCCCCACGATATCTAAATACTTTTACATTTGTTACATCTGTACATAGCTACAACACACGTGCTGCTCAACGTGATGCTTTATATTTACCTACACATCGTACGTAGTATTTTAAAAGAAGTTTTATCTACTCCGCAAGTATTTTATGGAATACCCTAAGTACGTCTATTAAAAATTCCGCCAACGTTCAGTCGTTTAAAAAAGCATATCTAAAATCATACTTTGAACGCTGAATCGATCCTGTTGCTATGATGCTTAACTCTAGTCATATTATCCACTTTATTTCATTATATTTATCCATTTTACGACTGTCGTACACTGTATATTTTAATTCTTTTTTCTTTTTTTTCTTTTTTTTCTTTTTTTTTATTATTTTATATTTATTTATTTTTTAATTATTATTATTTTTATTTATTTATTTATTTTATTTTTTTCCCAAGTAATATTATAATCAGTTTTACTAATATTGTATATATGTTTTAAACGCAGGGCCGCAATGTAAACTAGTTCTTCAACTAATTGTGTAACCCTGGATAAATAAAGGTTCTATCTATCTATCGATATGGGTCGAGGGGAGCCACTTTCGATAGGCGTCTGACTTAGCACTCTGTAAAATAAGAACCGAGACAAATAAGCTGTACCGAACACAGATCTACAGATATAGCTTGTACATTCAGCTACAGATAACAAAATAGAAGATTATTACATCCGAAAGGGGCATAACTCCATAAGCCGAGGTGAGTAATCCTTTGTTGGCTTGTAGAATACAACAATATAAATAAGTTTCCAAAATATAGTAGCTATACCAAACACAGTTTCGCAGATATAGTTGGTTACATTCAGGCATATAGGACAGAAATAGAAATTAATATATCAGTGAAGGGACATAACTCAGTAAAGTATGGGCCGAGGGGAGCCACTTTTGATAGGCATCTGACTTGGCACTACTGTAAAATAAGAACTGAGACGAATAAGCTGTACCGACCACGGATCTGCAGTATCATATAACTTGTACATTCAACTACAGATAACAAAATCGGAGATTATTACATCCAAAAGAGGGCATAACTCCATAAGCCGAGGCGAGTAATCCTTTGTTGGCTTGTAGAATACAGCAATATAAATAAGTTTCCAAAATATAGTAGCTATACCAAACACAGTTCTGCAGATATAGTTGGTTACATTCAGGCATATAGGACAGAAATAAAAATTAATATATCTGTAAAGGGGCATAACTCTGTAAAATATGGGCCGAGGGGAGCCACTTTCGATAGGCGTCTGGTTTAGCACTAGATAAATAAGTGTTGAAAATTTGGTGGTTGTGTCTCAAGCGGTTTTGCCTAAAATGCGGTAACGGACGGACGTACGGATGGACGTACATGGCGACGACAATACCCCGAGGCCAAAATGGCCGAGGGGTAAAAAAACTGGTGTGGCCTTAACTTCGAAAAAGTATGAGCGCCCTAATACCTAGGCCCAAATAACATCCAGCAAGTTCTTACATGTATCTTCTACATTCTGGTTGGAAATTTAACCTTTCCAATTCTAAAAATTCACAAGGAATGACAACACTGAGACAATGTCAATATATTTAGTGATTATATGATCCTGATATCGTGATAAACATTATTCAATACAGAGATTAACTATCCATATCGAAAAAGTTTTGATAAAAAGTTTCGTTTTCAATATGGCAAGCATTGAAATCACACAGCTGACACTGAAAGAAATACAAACATATTCAGCACCTCGGAGGACACTGCACAGGCAGCCACTGGTCAACAATCTGGGTGGGACATTTTGCAATATCATACATACTAGATATTAGAATATTTAAATTATTGCAATTTCAGAATTAGAATGAACATGAATTGCAGGCAAGCACCTAAAAGGTGCATGGACCCCTCAGCCTGTTTTTTTTAGTCAAGTAGGATCAGGGCTGCATCTAGAGCCAATTTAGTTCTGGAAAACGTATGGGTGCCCAAAACTCAAATGAAACAAAAAATGAAAGTGTTGTTGTTGTTGTTCAATTTGAAAGGAAATACTCCAAGAAAAAGCTTCTGGGAGCCTCAATATCGATCCGGTTGCATAGAGGGTATTGAATTTCATGTTAATAAACCTCTGTTTTGTGATTGATCACAGATTCTTTGCACCGAAATTCACTAAAAAAATTGGACAAAAAGTTTCATGCATCTGCCATCTACATGTAGTTTCCAAGATATGGAGTGAACAAAAATTGGACAGACAGATAAGCACATTTTGCATGGACCCACGCAAGCACTAGCTCACACTAAAACCTAATTAGATATAAGGCCATTTCAATGAAGCTTCCATCCAAGTTTGGTGAAATTTCATCCAGTAGTTCTCCAGTCCTGTACATACATGTAACAAGCTGGACATGAGAAACAGATGGATGCACGCAAACAAACCAAAACCTAATCACATGAGGAGGCCATCACGATAAAGCTGCCATCCAAGTTCAGGGAAATTCCATCCAGTAGTTCTTCAGATATTTTACAGACAAGGCTTGGCGATACATGTACAAGTAGACAGACGGCAGGGATTCATACAAGTCAAAAATTTTACCACCGAAAACTCAATATTACTCAAAATTGAGTTTTCACAATGGTGAAATTGAGTTTTCAAATTTTTTTACCGCCGATTCAAAGATTGCAATTGAGTTTTCAAAAAAATTTACCACCGATTTACCTATTGGTATTCAGTTCTCAAATATTTCAACCACCACCATGCACAGGATGTTGTTGGTGTGTTTTAATATGGTCAATATATTATACTATGAGCAGGGGTTATTTTTGACAAAACATTTTCATCTACCCAATATCCAAATTCAATAAAACTCATTTTATTCAGCGCGTCTTCAGCCAAAGTTTTCATCGAATGAAGTATAAAACTATTTACATGTACCATATACCACAAGATCAGTCTGAATAACAAGGACATGGGGATCTATAACACGAATGAAATCGGAGGGAGAAATCAAGCAGTAATTGTTCAGAACAGCAAACGATCGAACCAGGAAACATGCCCTCTTGTCTGCAGCTAACTGCACCAAACACAGCCCCTGCAGATTGTTACTGAATTAAAGTGTAATAAAGTTTTTACATGAGACAGATCTGCCAAGTTCTAAAGTCTAAATTTTCTGAAAACTACCGAATATTTTGGATGGTCACATTTACTCAATGTTAAATTTTTTAAGCAAATTTCTTGAGTGCTGAGTCCTGTTAAGTTTTTCAAAATCCAGTTCTGGAGGTCACCTCGTATTTAAAGTATGGTTTTCCATTACTCTTCCAACTATGAAAATTTATTGTTTATAATCAACGAGGAGTCAACTTTATGGAGCAGACGAAGATAAAATATGCAGCCTGGTCTCATCGCAGCATCAGTCGCACTGACATCTCACGAGTGAAGTTGTACCGTAGACCAGTCAATGTACTTTACAAAAATACAACCCGATCATGATTGCAGGTCTTGGTTTGTGCAAGTCATGTGAAATTTAGACGTTTAGTCTTGATGTATTTTCAATCTTTGACATCGCTGGACATTTCACTTTTTACTTCGTGCTTGATGGATACTGAATGGACCGAACGTCGGCATCACGGTCCAGATTTAGCCGGGAAATATGGTCGACTGACTGCAGGCACGTGGCTCTGCAAAGCGCAAGACTGTCGGCTGTCAACCCTATTACGGTAATGGAAACTTCTACTGACCCGGTGTTGTAAGCCCACAAGCCTTCCCGATGAATCGAATTGGAAGAGTTCACTTTCAAAATAGGGAAGTAAGGCACAAAAGTTTTCAACTAACAACAACGCGAGGGCAGATTTTTCTTTCGTTTTGTATTTCATTTCTGAAACTTGCAACTCTGGCGGACAAATTGACGACCTACGCGATTTTAAAGATGACAACAACAACTACACAGGGTCTGTTTGAAGTTGAAGAAAAAAATAACTTTTACGGCGACAGATGACCGATAAAAACTTTTGGGCGGCAGTCCCTGTTGTCAAACTTTAGTGATAGTCTGGAAACCCTCGGCAGTACGAATGCAGACTGCCACACAATAAACGTTTGAGGGTTCCGGAAATAATGTATGCAAGCAATTGTGTCTGCCGCTACGCCGCGCTCTGATCAGTATACTCGAAGGCGTTAACAACACCACCACCACACGTGGGGGCACGCTCCCGGTGCCTGTTAGTGTCGTTTTCACGGTAAGATCGTCATTCGATTGAGTTTATTTCGTAATTTGGGGCTGTCAAATTAACTTTGACCATGTCTGGCGAATTGAGTTTTCCACGAAAAATTGAGTATTTGTCCAGTAAAACGAAAGCAATTGAGTTTCTTGCCATACGAATTGAGTTTTCAATTTTTTTTTACCACCGGTATTCGGTGGTAAAAAGCGACTTGTATGAATCCCTGGACGGATGAACACCAAACATGCGCGCACACCAAAACATAATAAGATGCGGAGGCTATTCCAATAAAGATTCCATCCAAGTCTGGTGAAGTTCACCAGAGGCCATCACGTAGTTCTCCAGATATCTTACAGACAAGGCCTTTCTATACATGTATAAGTAGATGGACAGGCAGACAGACAACATACCCAGATGAACGCATGTATGCATACCGAAACCTAATCAGATGAGCCCATTGCAATGAAGCTTCCACCCAAGTATGGCAAAATTCCATGGAGTAAGTTCTCCAGATATCTTGCAGACAAGGCTTGTATATACATGTAAAAGTAGATGGACGCATGGATGGACACGAACGAACGCTCGCACACATACACCAAAACCTAATCAGATGAGGGGCTATCCCAATGAAGCTTCCATCCAAGTTTGGTGAAATTCCGTCGAGTAGTTCTCCAGATATCTTGCAGACAAGGTCTGTATATACATGAACAATAAGATGGATGGACGGACGATGGACATGGATAAATGCACACACACACCCAAACCTAATCAAATGAGGGGGCTATCCCAATGAACCTTCCATCCAAGTTTGGTGAAATTCTGTCCAGTAGTTCTCAAGATATCTTGCAGACAAGGCCTGTATATACATGTACAAGTAGATGGACGGACGGACACCGGACATGGATGAATGCACGCACACACACCAAAACCTAATCAAATGAGGGGGCTATCCCACTGAAGCTTCCATCTAAGTTTGGTGAAATTCTGTCCAGTAGTTCCCAAGATATCTTGCAGACAAGGCCTGTGTACAAGTAGATGGACGGATGGACGGACACCGGACACGGATGAATGCACGCACACACACCAAAACCTAATCAAATGAGGGGGCTATCCCAATGAAGCTTCCATCCAAGTTTGGTGAAATTCCATCCAGTAGTTCTCAAGATATCTTGCAGACAAGGCAAGGGGACAGACATCCACAAACACTAGATGTCTCCCCCCAACATAGTTGGGGGAGACATAATTACGAAAAGGAACTGGGAGTTTGGGATCGGAACCTGCAAAAAAATCCCTGAATACAGCCCTGCGGATACAGTTTGTGTGATTTCTGTACCGTATATAATAGACTTCGTTTTCACATGAGTGGTGTGCTGGGATTACAGCATGCAAGAGAGTGTAGCTTTATCAGTGGCAATTTATACATTGCACAAGTGTGATAACAAGTTAATGGCATAGAAACACTCTGATTGACACAGGCCCACCATTATCATTATTTGGGGGGGGGGGGGCATAAGCTTCAGGTATGCAAACTGGTTCAAAATTGCCCAGAGTCAAGCTGAAAATGGGCTCTCCTAATCACTCATTTTAAATAATTTCCAAGGTACATACATGTACAGTAGGATGTTTGGTGACAGAAATTGAAGCATTATGTTGTACCAGTTAAATGTGTGGACACAAATATGGCTCATGCAAAAGTTTTAGGATAAATCATATGATGTGGAATAGAATGATTTAACAGCAAAATTGAAGAAAAATGTTGTCCTTCATTTAACCCCCCACCGGTTATTTCCTCTTGTACTTCTGAAATAAATAATGTCACCAACCTGTTAGTTATTTTACTATAAAGAAATACATTTTAGGTGATTCAGCATGTGTGTGTGTGAAAAAACAACGTACACTGCATCTCATACATATCACATGAGGCTGACAAGCTGTGGATAGGAAAAATCCCAAACTTTAACATTTAGTGCCCCAGGGGTGGGGAAATCCTCCCTAGGGTGGTCCGAGGGTGAACAAGTGTAGCATCATGTAAGCTCCCAGAATATATGGGAATTGGGGGGGGGTTCCATCCAATGATTTTCTTGAATCTTGAATGGACCAGGCTTCTTGTATCAGGGAACCTTCAAAAGTCACAATGAAACATGCAACCAAGGGTTCCCGATGGGCATAGAAGATAACAGTGCAAAAGCCAAGCCATCAATAAATAATATAAAAAAAATATCATCATAGCCATCTGAAAATCTAATCATTTCATCAGTCAACATTCAGGAAGCCCTCACCAAAGTTTGGTCAGGCCTGACTTGATAGATCTGCAGATATTCAGCGGACAAGAACATGTTGATGGGCATAGATAACAGTGCAAAATCTGAACCATCAATAAATAATAAAAAATAATAATTAAAAATCATGAAATCATCATAGCCATCTGAAAATCTAATCATTTCATCAGTCAACATTCAGGGAGCTCTCACCCAAGTTTGGTCAGGCCCGACTTCATAGATCTACAGATATTCAGCGGACAAGAAAATGCTGACGGACGGACCTCCGGACGGACAGACGGACGGACGTACGTACATGGCAACGACAAGACCCCACAGCCCTATGGGCTGAGGGGTAATAAAAAATCATATTATAATTTTCAACAGATTTTCATAGCTTCTATTGTATTGTCACGGATATGAGGACAGTCAAAAAAACGACCACTGTCAGTTGGAAGTTTCAAAGATACCCATAACCAATTGGCAATTTTGCAGGACGTAAGGGAGCTTCAAAACTGTTTCAAATCAATTTGTTTCAATTTTGAATTTGAGTCTCGCATGAGATCACGATCTTCAAGGTGACTTCACTGAAACATTATCATGGGCCTCATTTCCACTGCAAGTAAACTCCAATCAGTCAAGAAGATATGCAACATTTTCAAGTCAGCTGTGACAAGCATACTGTCAACATTCCTTCATCAGTTATCCCCCTTGATTTTTCAGAACCAATAGACCTGTATGCTCTTCAAGAGGTCACATTATCGGACAGATCAAACACATTATAAAATCTGTATGCGCTAAAAATATACGTACATGAATACAGCTGTAATATTTGTTATGTTTCAGTTTCTAAAAAAACATCTATCTGAAGTGCATCTAGGTGAACAACAAACAGAACGGGTTGTTTGAAATATATTGGAGAACATGATTTTCTGTATCATAAGTTTCATATTGGATAATAATTCAATCCGATTCATGGGTGTTGCCAGAATTTCTTGAGAGCAGTTTGCTTCCTACAACATTAACCTCTATCTACTCACTCAAATATCTGACCATCATACTATATCACAAATCAATTGTTGTCAAACAAAGCTCGGCATTACAAGCTAATTACACCGATGCATGGTGGGAATGTTCTATCACATTAAGTCATTCAGTACAGTCGCTCATCCTAGCTGTCAGCCTTAGATAGTTTTCCAGGCCTGGACCCTGCTGCTTCCAGCTCATGGCAGTCAGCGAAGTACAATAATTAACTCCAAATCAGAAGGCGTTTGTCTGCATTTCAGATCTCAGACATCCTGAAACTTATTGCTTTATATCCTTTTGAAATAATACATTTCAACAAAACCTATGTGTGTGTATTATTTTCCTCAAGAAATGCAGTTTTATTCCAAATTAAAATCAGTAAACTCACGGACATGTTCGTAATTTTCAATTGACGTTTGCAAAATGATAATGCCAATGGCAATCAATGTTTTGATGAACAACAACAACCACATAAAATAAAATAAAAATGCACAAACCTATGTAATATCCAAAGATCGTAAGAGTATATTTTTCTTGATTGTAAAAGCCCAAAAATAAACGGAGAATATTCATTTATTCGTGGACATTTGTCAGAATAAACTCAGCTGGAGATGATAGACTTTCCTATATCCCCTTTGTGTATATACCCTTTCGCGCGGTTATTTCCCGAGATCAAGGTCACGTTGGAAAGGTAATTTCCTGGGCTTTCCCAATCTATTCATAGTTACAATGGATGGCTAATATTACGAAAGCTATGATTGAAAATAAATATGATTCATCTGACGTATCTGTGCCACTGAACCACGCCCACATTCCAGCGCTTCAATTGGCTGTATCGTTACTATGTGACTAAAACGACGGCACACGATTGATCAATTCGACCATTGCAGTTTGTTCCAAGCATGGCGGGAGATAAAAATGGTCAATATTTACCGACACAGGTGTTGCAAAAATGTGGAAATAAAATAATGTGGAATAAATAAAGTGGATCTGATGGATTTCATCTTCATGGTCTCTTGGACACGTTATACTTCAGAAATAGAGAGATTTGAACGGAATTACTGAGGGAATTTACATTTCTGCAGCAACATTTTCTGACACTGAATGGTGAAAATTTTGTAGTTCCACATTTTTCACCCATTATTTCTTCGTTTCACTCTCGACCTTATTTTATTTGTTTGTCGAAATGAAAACATTCTTTGTTAATCTGATTGTTGAAGGTTTAGGATTTTAAAAGATACATTTGGGCAAGTTTCACTCGAGGTGCTCGCGTAAAACACGACATTGGAGACGAATTAGGGTTTTATTTGATGGCAAAGCAGCGTTGTTGTCTGTTAGCATTATTGAGGTTGAGAAGGCTCTTAGAAATTACGCCAAATGTCGTCATCTGAGTTGGTACAGGGTATTAATTTGTCGTCTTTTGGCTAAATGAGTTAAAACATTGAAAATACAAGGTATTGGTACAACTGAAATGTGGCATTTGTATATGGTACTCACGTCAAGGAGACAATTTCTCCCCTCTCAAATTCATAGTTCCTGGCAGCCCATTTGTTCAGGAGAACATAATCCAGTGACCTCTGACCTTTGGGATTCAACACCGGCTGTAATATACAAATTGATTCCACACTGGCTGTACAATATACACACACTAATTAACCAGTCAGGGCAGATCTATTGTCTAAGGATTAACTCCAATTATACTGGGAGTCCGAGATTGATTCAACACTGGCTGTAATTGATTGGTCCACTCAAATTTTCAAAAATAAATGCCACATTTTCATTGGCTGTTTGACCCATACAGTTCATATACATGCTGCAGGATATAAGCTAACCATCCTTTGTTATGTCATCTTTCAACTTACTTGCATCGACGCTCCTTCAACTCTTGCCACATAGCCAAAAACATCTATAAAAGTAATGGTTACTGGAAGGGCAAAGGCCAATGTCCCAATTATCACTTTATTAACCAGTCTGACTAGACCCAAGGCCATCAGTGACAAACATCAACACCATGAAGCTCGCAATTACTACCTGGAAATATAAATAAGCAGCACATGATCAGAAAAAGCAGTCTAACATCAGACATATCTGATCAAAATCATTTGGCCTTGTCTGATCAAAAGTGTGTATTCTGTTATGGTAATTCCCCCAGTAATAAAATCCCCTATCAAAATTCAAACATCCCCAATTTTGCGAACAAAATTCAATCAGCTGTTCTAATAAATTTTATAACCCTTTAAATCATAGAAATAATGAATTATATGCATGATTTCGAACCATTTTGTTAACTTCTGGTTAAGACCTCATTCCTATAGAATTCTTGTTCAAGTCTATTCATTTTAATTAGTCGTCTACTTTGGAGCTTGTCAAAAATCAGTAGTTAACTCTGCATAAATTTTCTTTTTTGCTTCATGTAGAACAAACTGAACTCTACAAAATCACCATTTCTCAGTGATATAGATAATATATCACGTTTGAAATAACTTTGTAATTCTCTCCATTTAAAACTCCAATACATTTGTTTCATGTACCGGGTCTCAATTACATAGGGAGACGTCATAATGTATTTGTGTTTACTAGCACAAAGGTCAACAATGCCGTGTACGGTAATAGAGGTGTGTGCGGTTTATCATTCGGCAATTTCACTGGGCATGGGATATAACCGACACTCCCACGGACCACCTGTTATTACTTTATACGGCATCACTGACCTATGTGCCAGTGAGCATGAATACATTATGACGTCTCCCTATGAAATTGAGGCCCGGTACATGAAACAATTGTATTGAAGTTTTATATGGAGAGAATTACAAAGTTATTTCAAGCGTGATATATTATCAATATCGTGGAGAAATGGTACTCATTTTGTAGAGATCAGTTTGTTCTACACACTGTAAAAAAGATTATTTATGCAGAGTTAACCATTGATTTTTGACAAGCTTCAAAGTAGACGACTAATTAAAATGGACATACTTTAGTAATCAAACCAAGTAAATGCCAAGACAGTAAATGATTATGATCAAATTTAGTAGAACATTCGACTGAATTGAGGGGTGATTGAATTTTGAAAGAGAGATTGAAGTATTGGAGGGATTACCATAGACAATCTTGAGCACTGCGGAGTGATGAGAACATATATCCACATGAGGCAGCAATTATTGTCACTATGAAAGCATCATAAACCCCGATTCTGTGACAGGGTTCTCTCCCTTGATGTGGCAGTATTATCTCCCTTGATGTGAGTGTTCTTTTTTCACTTGGATGCGACAGATTATCCCCTTCATGTGGCATCAGACCAGAGTTAATCACTTCCGGATCAGTGGCCACAAACTATGTTTAGAAATGGAACAGTGGATCTTGTGGAGTATTTTTTATAAGCTGTGATTTTTAACATTTCTGATAAATTTAATATTCCAAATTGCAGATGAGGCTTCAAACTGACTACGTCCTGGTAGGACCACTTTGGGTTAATCATGGTGAGGCCTGCAAGTGGCTCACAGTGAAAATATAGGAAGAAATTTGCCAAAATATAGGAGTTTTCTTAATAAAATATAGGGAAATAAATAAAAACAGATCACTACTACATTGTATGTTCCACACTTGGTAGTTTTCTGGTGTACGTTTAATCAAATTATTTCCACTGGATGCATTCATAGTTGTGGAAATTGAGGAGACTCGTTTGGCAGCCTGGTTCAAGAAAGTGAGATTGAAATGTTTTGAAATGTTTTTCTGAAATGTATTTCCTCATGCCAATTTGACTCATTTCAGAGCATTGGTGAAAGTTTTCATGAGAAAAAGTCAATATATAGGAATATAGGAGGTTTTGAGTAAAATATAGGAAAATATAGGAATGACTCAAGAATATGGGAAAATATAGGAATTTAGGAGGCACTTGCAGGCCTGCATGTTGGAAGGAGACCTTGAAGCGGGGGGGGGTGAGATTAGGTTCACTGTTTACAAATTGATTGACATTTGGCAACACCGGTCAGCTGTCAATGGTGAGAAGTTGAAAGTTCCATGGTGAACTTCCATCGCTTTGATGTACCACAAAGTGAATAATGTGATATGCCAAGTGGATCTATGCATCCAGAGGCTTCGTGATTTTTTATGCCAATCCATAACAAGTATTGAAAAGCTTGGTACCGGTATTCATATTCCATGTGCTAGAACATTATTATCTCCCTTGATGTGGGTGTTCTTATATGCCTGGATGTAAAAGATTATTATTCATGTGATGGAGTATCATTACCTCCCTTAATCTGAATTTTTTTATTCCTTTTGATGAGACAAGAGTATTATTAAGTCACTTGATACGACGATATTATCTTCATTGATGTGACGGAACATATTCATCCTTCTTGATGTGATGGAGTATTATTCTCTCTCTCTCTCCGTCCCCACAACACACACTTTATGTGACATAGCATTCTTAGCTCCATGTTGGGACAGAGCATTATTATTCCCCTTGACATGACAGAACATTATCTTTACCCTTGGTAGGACATTATTATTATCTCCCCTGATGCCACAGCATATTATCCCCCTGATGTGACACAGCACATTACCCCCCTGACGCAAGTGTTATGATATCCCTTGAAGTGACCGAATGTAGGACAGCGACTGCATGACTGTGTCAACTCAATATATTGACAGATAGTGGCAGTCAGCCCTCTTGACCCTTCAGCGACTGGTCTTCGACCCGTGCCATTTTTGAATAAGTAGAGCTTCATGATTCGTAATCATTGAGTGGGTGAGTGAGTGAATATGATTTAATGTCGCTTTCGACACTATTTCAGTCATATCACGATGTTTGATTCCTATTCCTTTTCACACCCGGAAACCACACGGGTTGGGTCCTCATGATGTTGGACCTGTCAGACATCCCCATCTTCATTCACAACCCATTCAAGTGGGAATGTAGAAATCTCAACATCTGAAGAATCTTACTGTTCATACTCGCAGGAGGCAAGATCATCTTCTTCTTTCAACCAGTATGACGAGAAGTCCACACCTGATATTTTAATAGGCTGATGCACTAAATGGTCCGGGTCTCTAACATCCATTTCCTCTCTCCAAAAACCCACCGTCTTGATCACCTCGGAAGGATCTGGAGGGTCCAAGATGGATGCCTTCATCACATGTCCACACGTAACTCATGTCCCTCACATTCCTGCACAACTTTGACAGCCTCACACATGCCTTGAACAGTCTTATCAGCCTTACGCACAACTTCACCAATCTTCATCTTCTCACCTCTTCTCCATCCTCCAACAGTCTAAACCTTCTCACCTCTCTTCTCCATCCCCCAACAGTCTAAACCTTCTCACCTCTCTTCTCCATCCTTCAACAGTCTAAACCTTCTCACCTCTCTTCTCCATCCTTCAACAGTCTAAACCTTCTCACCTCTCTTCTCCATCCTTCAACAGTCTAAACCTTCTCACCTCTCTTCTCCATCCTTCAACAGTCTAAACCTTCTCACCTCTCTTCTCCATCCTTCAACAGTCTAAACCTTCTCACCTCTCTTCTCCATCCTTCAACAGTCTAAACCTTCTCACCTCTCTTCTCCATCCTTCAACAGTCTAAACCTTCTCACCTCTCTTCTCCATCCTTCAACAGTCTAAACCTTCTCACCTCTCTTCTCCATCCTTCAACAGTCTAAACCTTCTCACCTCTCTTCTCCATCCTTCAACAGTCTAAACCTTCTCACCTCTCTTCTCCATCCTTCAACAGTCTAAACCTTCTCACCTCTCTTCTCCATCCTTCAACAGTCTAAACCTTCTCACCTCTCTTCTCCATCCTTCAACAGTCTAAACCTTCTCACCTCTCTTCTCCATCCTCAACAGTCTAAACCTTCTCACCTCTCTTCTCCATCCTCCAACAGTCTAAACCTTCTCACCTCTCTTCTCCATCCTTCAACAGTCTAAACCTTCTCACCTCTCTTCTCCATCCTTCAACAGTCTAAACCTTCTCACCTCTCTTCTCCATCCTTCAACAGTCTAAACCTTCTCACCTCTCTTCTCCATCCTCCAACAGTCTAAACCTTCTCACCTCTCTTCTCCATCCTCCAACAGTCTAAACCTTCTCACCACCAATACTTCCAGGCTTCTCACCTCCCTTCCTTCCAACCGATACGTTACGAAACGGAAGTATTCGATACTGGAGCTTTCTCCACAGTCACAGAAAGCTAAGCTCTCTACCCAATATAACCCTGAACAATCTCCATCTGCTCCAAACGATTGTACAATGTGATTATTGTATAATTACCTCCATTGATGGGATGAATTCTTATTATCTCCCTTGATGTGACAGTGTATCTCATCTGTTTTGTGATATAGTGGACATATTATTATCTCCCTTGATGTGACAGTGTATCTCATCTGTTTTGTGATATAGTGGACATATTATTATCTCCCTTGATGTGACAGTGTATCTCATCTGTTTTGTGATATAGTGGATATATTATTATCTCCCTTGATGTGACAGCATGATTAATCTGCTGGGTGTGACCGACTATCATTACTATCCCACTGGTTGTGACAGAATATTATTATTTTTATCTCCCTAGATGTACCAGAACATTATTATTGCACTTTGATGCGAGTGTTATAACCCCATTGCTACGACAGACAAGTAAACCCCTGAAGTGAGGCGTGTTATGACACCAATAGATGCGACAGTATTATCATGATTATTAGCTCCCTACGGATCCTTCATAAAAAATTGTAAAAATTGATTCTGACAAAAAATAGGTCATGACCATTCATCTTCCATAAAATAATCCATCACAAGTTACCCATAGTTCAAATTTAGAACACATATAGCTATAATCCTACGAAAGTTGTCACTATATGTAATTAGAATTGGCCTTGCAACAATAAGGTCAGGGTTGGACAAATTATATATGCATCAAGCCCATCATCAGTAGTATGAATTGGAAAGCCCACATGCAGCTATAATCTTGAATCATATTGTATTTAACTAGAATTTCACCTTGATAAAACAGGTCAACGGTGGTAAACTTGATTAGGCTAATTCATCACCAGTGGCATTATGTACTGTAGTGTAAATTTGAAAGAGCCTAGCCAGGATTCCTCGAGATACTGCACTAACCAGAGCTTGACCTTGATCAAAAAGATCAGTAATAACCAGAGCTTGACCTTGATCAAAAAGATCAGCAATAACCAGAGCTTGAACTTGATCAAAAAGATCAGTAATAACCAGACTGACCTTGATCAAAAAGAGCTTGATCTTGATCAAAAAGATCAGCAAGAGCCAGAGACTGACCTTGATCAAAAAGATCAGCAATAACCAGAGATTGACCTTGATCAAAAAGATCAGTAATAACCAGAGATTGACCTTGATCAAAAAGATCAGCAGTAACCAGAGCTTGACCTTGATCAAAAAGATCAGTAATAACCAGAGCTTGACCTTGACCAAAAAGATCAGTAATAACCAGAGCTTGACCTTGATCAAAAAGATCAGTAATAACCCGAGCTTGACGTTGATCAAAAAGGTCAGTAATAACCAGAGCTTGATCTTGCTCAAAAATATCAGTCAAACTGGAAAGGCTTCTAGTGAATCACCAGTTGGAAATGTAGTATGAATTTGGAGAGCCTTGATTTAATACTTCAACAGATATTACCAATACCAGAATTGACCTAGATAAAATTGATCACATCTTCACCGGGCTTCTGACCGGTCATCAGTTGCATATGTTAAATGAATTTAGAAAGCCTGCCTATAAGATTGACAGAGACGAATGGACGGACCAAGCAGAAGACAAGACGGACGACCAAGCAGACAATATCCTTCATCCAGTTTGGCCGTGGGTAAATATCAATAGGCTTCTTCTCTGTCACAACCCACATCTCTGAACTGTACTGAAGGGAACCCACATCTCTGAACTGTACTGAAGGGAACCCACATCTCTGAACTGTACTGAAGGGAGCCAATGTCACAACCCACATCTCTGAACTGTACTGAAGGGAACCCACATCTCTGAACTGTACTGAAGGGAGCCCACATCTCTGAACTGTACTGAAGGGAGCCCACATCTCTGAACTGTACTGAAGGGAGCCCACATCTCTGAACTGTACTGAAGGGAGCCCACATCTCTGAACTGTACTGAAGGGAGCCCACATCTCTGAACTGTACTGAAGGGAACCCACATCTCTGAACTGTACTGAAGGGAACCCACATCTCTGAACTGTACTGAAGGGAACCCACATCTCTGAACTGTACTGAAGGGAACCCACATCTCTGAACTGTACTGAAGGGAACCCACATCTCTGAACTGTACTGAAGGGAGCCAATTTCGATAGGCATCTGATTTAGCACTAGATAAGTGTTCTAACTTTGGTGGTTGTGTCTCAAGCGGTTTTGCCTAAAATGCGGTAACGGACGGACAGACAGACGGACGGACGGATGTACCTCGCGACATCAATACCCGAGGGGTAAAAAAACTGGGCCTGGACTGTAAATTTGATAAATGACACATTAGGTCTCCACTGATGGTATTCAGCGACACCAAATAATTGTTAAAGATTTCCTGATATTGGGGTCACAGTGACCTTTTAACTTGACCTCAGTTTTAGTATGCGACACATCAGCTCTCTCTGGTGTATCTACTGACACATTCCTGATTTGAGGTCACAGTGACCTTGACTTTTGATCTTGACCTCAACTTTGACATATGACACGTCTTTTCCCCCTAATGAATTCACACACCAAATATTAGCAGTTTCAATTTCCTGATTTTTATGCCACAGTGACCTTTGACCTCTGACATCGACTTTGGTGCATCTCCACCTTGTGTATCCATTCACAAAAAAAATTGCAAAAAACGGTTACAGATATAGAATGGACACCGATGAATGGATGGACAGAAACCTTTTGGGTGGGTAAAAGAAAAATAACAAAACTTAAGAGTTCTATAGACACGAATGACCTCGGCGGTCATCTCTCTTTAATATATACATCTGCATGTGTAAATGTAATCCACGTCCTGGTAAATGGATTCTTATTTGACCTTCCTGCATGACCGGTAAGGTTTACCCAAAGCAGATTTCTCCCTTTTGGGGTTTTCTGGCCTATGTGAACTTGACCTTTTACCATATGCCCCATTTGGAAGGTACAATAGGAACTTCTGACCTTCTCAGCCACAAGAGAATAGAGTAATCTGCTGCCACGAAGATGCGGCTGATCTACCAGCGACAGATGGAATTGGTTTAAAGGTATTATTAACAGAACTGTAAGGTTTTCATCAAACAGTTGCGTATCGAAACAAATATTCCATCATCCAAAGAATTTGTTGACGCAACATAATCAAAACAACATTCTAAAGTCACTCTTTCCAGTTGTTTACCAGAAAGACAAGTCTTGAAATCATCTAAAATAGTGTGGACCTTGATATCACAGTTTCCGTTAATCTGGAAGCAAATATCCATAATGACTCCTTTGTCTGTGGATATGTTTATTTGCAGTGTTAGTCCATGATTGATATCACGGTCATAGTTTCGGGCATCACTGGTCATGACACCAAATCCTGGGAGCACAAACTTCCGTGATATCGAAAATTTTGGTGTGTGGCCATAAGTCCAGTCCCATTGTTGAAATTTCGAGATTTTCCTCTCTAATCCAGGAAAATCCTCCTCATTAGGTTGTAGATAACGAATTCCCGGTTTCTGGAAAATGGAAACAAAGAAACGATTATAATCTGGTCTGTTTATTTACATATGACATTCCGGTATTTTATGTCATAATTTCCTTTTACGGAGAACATGAGCATTGTCAAAATGTTACACTGTAACACAATTTCATGCATTTGAAGGACCTAATGGTGCAATAGTCTCCCTTTACGCTTTTCCAGGTGAATTCTTGACTCCTCTCAGAACAAACAATGTATATTTGTGGCTTCAAAGAGAAGAAGAAAATAGTCAATGACCAGAAGAGTGGCACAGTGAACATTATATCACGAGTACAGAAAATGGAAGCACACCTCACCATGACACAGCTTTATGGCAGAGAACTTTGAACTGAATCTTAGCCAGGTTTTGTAGGTTTCCTGGTCTAACTGATCTAGACCTTTGACATTTGACCTCAACATAAAATAGGGTTCTTTACTGCATCGGCAAGGTATATCGCAAGCTTCGTACTAATCAAAAATCTGGAATGGGAGATTTTCCATATTTTTCAATATTTTCTGGCCCAAGTAACATTGACCTTTGGGCTTTCGACCTCAAATCAAATAGATCTCTTCTTTGTCTCATGGACAATGTATACACAAAAGCTTGGTTCCAAAAAGATAGATGGCTAGATATCGTGCAGGGGTCAAAATGTTCGATCATTCACTCGTTTCTATGACCAAAAAAATCTGCTGACGATCACGAAAAAAATTGGCTTTCAGAAAAACAAACTGTAAACATCATGGATTTGGCGGAATTCTTAAAAATGTTTGTTCATCTTTCCCGCTGACAGCCCAAGTTTACTGTCGGCCGCCGGCTATGTTTGTAACTGGAGTGGATGCTGGTGTGAAATGGTTCCATGTGGAAGACATTTGTTCCTGTCCCACCTACACTGTCGTACAAAGTATAAACTCGTTTTCAGGGTTTTGGGGGCTTCCCTGGACTGATGAAGCCAATTCTGCACAGAATATTGCTGATAATCAAACATGCCGAACAGCAGATGAAATTCCCATGCCAGATGAAGTTGATGTGGGCGCTGTAGAACAACAACAACCATCGAGAGTCACGTGTAGAATCGAGTGGGAGTGATGTACAAATTAACCAGTGCTTCAACGAAAGTTTATCACTTTCAAGATTCATGGAGACAAAATAGATCTTCATTCCTAGTTGAATGAAAGTAACAAAACGTCCTGTGATGTTGGTCTTGAATTTGACAAGTCAAATTGCAACTTATTTGTGCACCTAATTGTGATACGACACTGTATTTCCAAGAGAAAATGGTCTTGTATTATAATATTATGCAGGCATGAGGATGCGCAAGATATTATTCTAAACCGCTTTTTTTTTTTCTTTCTTTCTTTCCGTTCTGGAAATTGCATTTGGCAGGAGTGAAAAAAAAGTTGAAGCCCTCCATTAAGATTACAATTTAAGTTGAAGTTAAACTGCATGATACGTGTACCATGTGTAATGGATGACCCCAATCTCACTGGGATGACCTAAATTTTTCACAAGGTCATCCACTTGATGACGTGGAAATCTGGAACATTTTGACCCCTGTCGTGATCGCTATATGACCTCATCTATCAACAGGCATATAAAAACAAACGTACTTGGAACAATTAAGCACTATGGTGACAGCTGTCTAGCCAAATTACCTGCTCTTCCTGCATTTCCTCCAGCAAATAATGATCAGCTAGGACTCTCGTGAGTGACTCGAAAGTGATACTGTCGTCTGTTTCACTTAAATTCCTTACGGGAGCAGAAACACTCTCTGTTGCTTTAGTACCTGCACCAACCTAAAATCGAGAAAATATATGCTATAAAGTATAGGCATTGCGATCCACTGATTATTCTTGACATGATACAGGAGGAAGGGGACTCCGAAAATATTAGCGAGAAGCATTTTCAACGAATATTTATTCATGTCATCGTCAGGAACAGTGCTATGACATGAATAAATAATGTTGAAATATTAATCTACAAAATGCTTCTTGCTAAAATATTTCTTAAGTTAACCTCCACCTGTATTATATGCCATAAAACATCACAGTGGCTATCACTTCATTGCACATTGGTACCGGCATAAAATAATCAAGGGACTTTGAAGGTCAAGGAAGTTTTGAGATGCTGATAGATAGGCTAATACTTTTGTATGGTATGTATCTAGTATATAGTGAGAGATCCTAGTTCAACAAGCTAAACCTAACCGACATTTTATTTATCATAAAAATTGTGCTAGCCCTACATCAGTCCAGTTGGCAGAGATTTCTACTCCTAAAGATTGTATGATTCTAGTGGGCTCCTTATCCAAGATCCTAGTGAGATCCCACAAGAGATCTTAGTAAGATCTCATTAGAGAGCATATAGGCCTATGGATCCTACCAGGGTGTGATCCTAAATCCTCTCACTGGACTAAGAGTCCAAGTACGGTCTGATGACGAAATTCTGTTAATGATTCTGTCGGGATCCAATTTAGATCTCATTCGAGACCCAATATACCAGTGTTTCTGGGAAAAGTATAATTGTTTCAAAGGTCTATATTTAAATGTAGCCATGAGGTTCTATCATTGTTTTTCTGTACAAAGCATCATTAAGGCAAAAGAATCTTGGCATGTTACATGTGCTACAGTTATGTCCTGTGAAATGGCACTCTAATTTGAAGGTCAAAATGGTCTTACTTTCTAGGATACAGACTTAAAAATCACAAATGTATATGTGCCTCAATTGCCCATCTAATTTGGAGATAAAAAGCAGTCTATTGTTATTGAAATTGCCCTTTCAAACTATACACCATAAAAGGGGCACAATCAAGAAAGGAGTTACTCAAGAAAAGTGATCAGTATGGATAAACTAACCATCTGTGAGTGGAGAAGATCATGGACCTGGTATAAGTCAGCATCAAACAAGAGTGTGAAATGATGATATGCTCTCTTCGTACTTAACTTCGCAGCTGTTCCTGAAACCTGAATGACAGACAAATTAGCAAGAAACAGCAGTATTTCAATGAACCTCAACAGAAATTAAACGATTGGCTGACTTATCATCTAATTTTCCTAACCGGCCAACGAAAATAACAGATTTCTTTTTGAAAATTTAAACGACCAATCAATTGCTTTAAAACTGAAGATATCCCATGATGCAATGTTGTGTCCATAAAACTCTAATTAGAATCCTAAGGCGAATGATTCGTTGTAATTCAAAGCATACGTAGTGGAAGAAATGAAAACTACAAGCTGAGAATTTATATACAACACAGTATCTGCATTAGCATCCTGATGAATGTTGTAACATTTATGACGAACATTTAATTGTGCCATCCTGAAATGATTTCATGATGATCGAGTTCTTAGACTGAGTTAGTGAATATGATTTAACATCACTTTGAACTATATTTCAGTCATATTGCGATATTTGGGTCCTATTCCTTTCACACCTTGAAACCCCATGGCTGGGGTCCTATTACTTTTTACACCAGCGAGTTCTTAAAGTCTGCCCTGTAGATGAATGAAAAATTCCTGGAAACCAGCCATTAGGACTTGGTCTACTGCACAAGAAAGAATCATGCATACCCTAAGTCCACCCCAGACAGTCTATTAGCAGTGACTAGGACCTTTTCACAAGTCATGCAAGTAATTAAGAATTAGTCAAGAAATTGAACAAAGGTTTAATTACTTCAAGCTTACATGACAACCAAGAAGCTTATTCAGGTCAAAAGGTTAAAGTTCAAGTTCACTTTGGAGCAAAACAGAGAAAATTATTGAAAATCTCTTCGTTTTGCCTGTCAGTGGATGGATTAGGAAGAGACTTACTGTAACGTGAAGTTAAAAGGTTAAAGGTCATGGATAAAAAAAAATAAAAAATAAAAAATAAAAAAAACAATACAGAAGGTCAAACTTAATCATGAAATCGATATGTGACATTCTGTTGTGTAATTTACGAAAAAATCACAACCAAAATAAATGATATGGTGCACAAAAAAATAAAAATTAAAGGTCAAGGTCACAAGAATTTAATTACCTTATACAATCCATCAAGAAGGATGTCATGTCTTGAATTAACAGTTAAGGGGATGTCCCATTTTGTCTGCACCGCCTCCACAATCATCTTCAGATTCTGTTTTCTGTTATAGGATTTTCGATTGGTCAGAATGGAGCAGTTAAGGTTCCCTTTATCATGATACACTGTCCCACCTCCACTCTTCCGTCTGACCAATGGTATGCCCCGTCTTCTGGCTTCCGGCACATTGCACTCCAACCATGGATTCTGGTGGCGACCAATCACAATTGTCGGCTCATTTCTCCACAAGAGGAGATAACTCTGCCTGTCCAAATCTGCATTATCATACAGCCAGTCTTCAAGAGCTAAGTTTGCATGTATATTTTCGGAAAGGCTGACGATGACTTGTTTCCTGGGTTTGGTTTCCATGTTTACTTGGCGGTGTGGGGTTATCCCAGCTATTGTTCGTGCACTACTTGAAGTTTGAAACTGCTTATATAACTTGCAATGGAATGCCGCAGCCCTAACCAGTTTTTGTAATCTGTTGTATCTCGCATATCTCAGAGATGTGCGGCAGCAAGCATTGCAACCAGACACGAGAACAAACATTTTGATTCCAGTCCACCTTCACTGCAGGGAGAAGTATAAGAGATGGAATAGGAGATACATCCACATATCAATGGACTGATCAGGCCAGGCTGGTGATCATGGGTGGGTGGGGTGAGGGGGTTGCATTGTGATATAATGGGGAGAGGACAATAAATAAAAAACACCAACTGGCATGGCTATAGATGCATTTTAACACCCTCCTCCCCGTTTCCCGGTATCGCCATGGAAACAAGAGCCCAAGGGGCTTCAATATACGCCCGTATACCTGGAAATACATTGGCCCAAATTTCAAGTTTGTTTAATAACCTTGATTCCAATTGGTAGCTAGCAATCCTGAGAAAGGTCTACAATTTTGTGCTTCTGAGAATGTAACATATATCACATCTTATATTGAATGATAAACTAAAATGAGCTTAACTCTTGGTAACTAGTTGACCTTGGAGCAAGAGCTCACATATCCCACACTGAAATCGACAATAGTCAAACACAAGAAAATAGTAGTTTTCCTGCAAATGGATTTCTTTCAGATGAGACAATTTTTCATGAAGACAGAACAAAGTGATGAAGTAAACCTTTGTTCTTGAGTTAATAAACAGGTATGAAGTTCATAAAGGACTCCTCTCCCCGTTAAATTAGTAAATGTATGGTTTTTATTTCACAACAGTTTAACTAAAGGTAGCTGTTTCAAACACGGGAGACAAATGCCATATACATGAACTCTGAATAGTCCAGCCTAATACATATCGTCAGCTAAACTTGATTCAGTACTGGGGGACTGTGACCTTTGACAAATTGATGTATGGCTCCTCTTTGCCATGCAAGTAAGGTATACTCAAAGTTTGGTACCAATCCATACCTTGAAATCGCATAGACAAATGTTAATGGATGAATGGACAGAATGCAACATCGCATTACATGACCTCGTCTTCGACACAGGCATAGGAAAATGTGACTTTTAATGATTCCCTGACTTTGGGGTCACAGTGACCTTGACCTCTGACCGTGACCTAAATTTTGGTACACGACACATCGTCTTCTCTCAATGTATCAATGGGCACAAATTTTTTTTATAACTTTTATGAATTTCATGATTTTGGGGGTCACAGTGACCACAGGCCCGCAAAACAAGAGATTTGATGGGTGGGGGGGGGGGGGGGGTATTAGGGTGAAGTGTCGAAATATGGGGTCTCTATATATAACCCCATGCTTTATATAAATAAACATAAAGGTATGAAACGGACTTAGGGTGAATCGAGAAATAAACGGTTTACCGCCAAACAAAATACATCAGCATATTCTACGAGTAGAACTTTATATATTCCCGTCGTCAAATTAGTAAATTTGTGCAATTTTTTACCTTTGCCGGGCGATTCAAAATCCAACGTAACTGTCCGTCCATCTAGGAACAGTTAGATTATGGCGGGCTTCGTCCTCAATTCTGATTGGTCAGTCGCGACAGCTGATCAGTGCGTGACCTCTCTTGCCGAAGGCGTGTCGCTACTGACCAATCAGAATTGAGAACGAAGCCCGCCATAATCTAACTGTTCCTAGATGGACGGACAGTTACGTTGGATTTTGAATCGCCCGGCAAAGGTAAATGAAAGTACTCAAGAGTACTATTGTCTGGAACAGTAATGGATGTGCAATATCGATTCGTTGCTTCAGAATAGTGTACATCTATTTCGATTTTCGGGAGTTTCCGAATTGTCACCGTAAGAGTTATTTGCCCCTGCCCGCTAGTGGGCACTCGAGTCAGGGAGAACAATATATGTACTCAATAACATGAAAAGAGATAGGGTGCAATAAGCCTTTTCGCGGTTACAAGAATCGGGAGTGATCTAGAGTTCGCTGTGTGAAATGAGTTACCTGTATCTCTTTATTCAGCATTACAAAGGCATGAAAACAAATACAGTTTGCCATACACTGTTTACATCTGGACATCACAGAGAATATTTGAGCTCCTTGATGAAAGCTACCATGAACAATCTTTGTGCTGCTAATTATATGGGCAGGAGGCCCAGGATTTGTTTCCACGTCATTTGCCATTGTTATGAAAGCCGGCAAATAATACCTACAAACAATTGCATAATCCATAAACTGGCAAAATAAGAACAGTTTGAGTTAGACCTGAAAGCTTCATCCTCACTACACAACCTGTAGTTTGCTGTGACCTTTGAAATCCAGTGATGTAAAAAAGCATACACAATCGGAAGCATGAGTGCTGCTAGCTTTACCTGATTGCCTCGTAATCGTATGCAATGGATACCAATTTGTTGGCTGTACTGGTCAATAGAAATTCCCATCGTTCTTAGAAATTTAATTTACACGTGCCTTACAAGTTAAATTTAGAACTTTCGAGCATGTTTTCAGCTCCAAATGTGCTCCACTCCAAAGTGTGCTCAACTCCAAGTGTGCTCAACTCCAAGTGTACGCTCAACTCGATCGTACAAACCAGACCTATTAAATTCGGGACAAATTCACAATCACGATTTAGCGAATTGGCACGGACAAGTGACAAATAGGCCAAAATACTAATCTAAGTTGGCCAACTTCGTGTTATAAGAATTCATTATTTAATTGCCAAATTATGCGACAAATATTTTCTCATTTACCAGCACTGAAATGTGAATGTTGTTGTTGCTGAGAAAGGAATTCTGACGAAACGTTTTCCTTCAACTCAAGTTGGGCTGTAAACAACACAAACAATGATTCAGTTCAAGGACGTAAATACAGTATGGTCTGGTACTTGCCAATGAATCAAACCAAGTTTTTTCCCCACGTCGACGGTTGTCCACTTCACACGTCTGCTTATCACGGGCAATGCGGACATTAAAATCCCGCCAGAAGGAAACCACGAGGTACTGTGGAAACCCTTGTTACCATGTGCATAGTTCAAACATAGTCCACTAATTCACGAGCAGTGTGAACAGAACAAGGTAAAAGATACGACTGGCGATACCGTTAAAATACAGGCCTTCGCCTAATTCATCTAAATGTACAAACGTTTTTGGTTGGTTTTATCCCTTCGGAGTTAAAAAATGTGAACCTGCGGATTTTCTTTCCTTTGACCGCATCACTCGTTGGCTGGCCTAATCACACTCATAAGCTGGCCAGATGGCTCTGCGCAGTTATTGGGTCAGGGGTCAGCCGGATATAGTGCGTGTACCAGTGTTGGCAAGCAGCCAAATTTGCTGTACGGCAGCAGAGTCTGGGAATAGGGCTTCGCCCTGTTCCAGACAAAAATTGCACAAATTTACCAATTTGACGACGGGAATATATAAAGTGATACTTGTAGAATATGCTGATGTATTTTGTTTGGCGGTAAACCGTTATTTCTCGATTCACCCAAAGTCCGTTTCACACCTTTATGTTTATTTATATAAAGCATGGGGTTATAAATAGAGACCCCATATTTCGACACTAATACCACCCCCCCACCCCAAATCTCTTGTTTTGCGGGCCTGTGACAGTGACCTTGACGTTCGGCCTTGACCTACATTAGGTGACACGTCATCATTTTCCCCTAATGTATCCAATGACACAAAAAAAAGTTAATTTTCAAAGATTTCTTGATTCTAGAGTCACAGTGACCTTGACTATTGACCTTGACCTAAATTTTGATACATGATAAACTGTCTCCCCGTAATTTCTCAATGGACACAAAAAATCATGATTTTTAACAATTTCACGATTTTTGGGTGGCAGTGACCTTGACCTTTGAGCTTGACCTACATTTTGGTATGTGACACATCGTGTCCCCCTAATCTATCAACTGACACAAAAAATGTTATTTTTAATAATTTCTTGATTTTGGGGCCAGTGACCTTTGACCTTGACCTAATGTTTGGTATGCGACACTTCATTTCCCCCTATTGAATCCACCCACAATTTTTTTTTAATTTTTAATGATTTCCTGATATTTAGGTCACACTGACCTTTGACCTTGATTCTGGGGTCACAGTGATCTTGACTATTGACCTGGATCTAAATTTTGGTACATGACAAAATGTCTCCCCGTAATTTCTCAATGGACACAAAAAATCATGATTTTTAACAATTTCAAGATCTTGGGATGACAGTGACCTTGACCTTTGACCTTGACCTACATTTTGGTATGTGACACATCGTGTTCCCCTAATGTATCTACCGACACGAAAAAAAATGTTATTTTTAATAATTTCCTGATTTTGAGGTCAGTGACCTTTAACCTTGATCTAATGTTTGGTATGCGACACTTCATTTCCCCCTATTCAATCCACTCACAAAAATATATTAATTTTTAATGATTTCCCGATTTTTAGGTCACATTGACCTTTGACCTTGATTCTGGGGTCACAGTGATCTTAACTATTGACCTGGATCTAAATTTTGGTACATGACAAAACGGCTACCCGTAATTTCTCAATGAACTAAAAAAATCATGATTTTTAACAATTTCACGATTTTGGGATCACAATGACATTGACCTTTGACCTTGACCTACATTTTTAAATGTGACACATCGTGTCCCCTAATGTATCTACTGACACAAAGAAATGTTATTTTTAATGATTTCCTGATTTTGAGGACAGTGACCTTTGACCTTTGACCTTGACCTATATTTTGGTATGCGACACTTCATTTCCCCCTATTGAATTCACTCACAAAAAATTAGAATTTTTTAACGATTTCCTGATTTTTCGGTCACACTGACCTTTGACCTCTGACCTCGACCTACATTTGGTATGCAACACATCGTTCCCCCCTAGGGCATCCAATCACCAAAAATTAGAACTGTAGATAGAAAACTATGAACGATCAATGATTTCTTGATTTTAGGCAACAATGACCTTTGATCTCTGACCTCGACCTCAATTTTGGTACGCGACACATCGTCTCCACCTAGCGTATCTACTCACAAAAAATTGCAACTGTGGATAGAAAACGTTCACAGATATAGACAGGACTGAACACTTCAGTGATTTACTGTTTTTTAGGCCAGTGACCTTTGACCTCTGGCCTTGACCATCATTTTGGTATGCGACACATCGCACCCCGTAGGGTATCCACTCACCAAAAATTAGAACTGTAGATAGAAAACTGTCCCAGATATAGACCGGACAGACGGACGGAAACCGCCATCACATTATACGTCCGCCTTTTGGCGGGCATATAAAAATGGGTTGAAATATTCAAAATAATTTACCTATCACACGAGACAGGTGACCAAAAAGTTCACCTGTCAAATTTAAAATTTACCTGAACA
This sequence comes from Hanleya hanleyi, assembly GCA_036873755.1. Classification (NCBI taxonomy): domain Eukaryota; kingdom Metazoa; phylum Mollusca; class Polyplacophora; order Lepidopleurida; family Hanleyidae; genus Hanleya; species Hanleya hanleyi. The sequence continues at coordinate 39,742 of JAVTVY010012760.1, forward strand.
TACGTTCATTGAAATTATCAATCCAGACGTCTCAGATGACATTCTCACAGCAGTAGGAAGTTTCATTACGGAAACCGGCAGAGACATTTGATTTGTTATATTTTAGTCTCGCTCAACTTCCAGATCAGTTCTTTTTAAAAGTATACATGTGACTTTTACAAGTCAACTTTTACAATGTGCAACACAAATTATGTGACTTTTGGCAGCATCGTTTGGAATTGCCTAGGATTACAACAACAACAACAACAGTAAAGAATCATTCGGGGAGGTTAAACTGTTGCAATTGTGAGGATTTCAGGCAAACTTCATTCATGAATCATTCCACACAGGGGTTACTATGGATCGGATTCTTTACTACTCCCATTTTTTCACCCAAATTTGTAACAATTTTTGCACAAGGGCTACGCGTGCACAATTTCGTGAGTGAACACAAATTTATCAACATGCCTTTGTAAATCAACTGTCAATTTTAACCTTTGCATTACAGTTGTCATGTTGATATTCTGTACAGGCAGATTGACATGTACCAGTTTTGAAATAATTGAAAACAATTCGAGCCTCTGTTGAGCCATGTAAAATCATACACTTGTTCATGTAGTCTATCAAGTATATATATACATGTAGGTTCTCGCATACTTAAATACTTGTACTTTATTGTCTCTTGTAAATGCTGTGTTCTTTTGCCTTTGGCCTTAACGGCATAGTTGTGCAAATAAACTTTGAACTTGAACTTGTATACTGTTACTGGCCTTAACCAATGTGATTTGTGTTTGCGCCAATAAACGAATCTGAATCTGAATCTGTAATATCCTCAGAAAATAGCCCCACTGCGTCTAGGTGTCCAATAATAGGGCCTGTCCAATAACCGGGCAGTCATGCTAGTCAATGATATGATGATGTTGTTGTTTTGTTCAGTTGTACGGTGCAACCTACCAGACCGGCAGGCGAACATGAAATTGAACTACTAATTGAAGGTTTGTTAAAAGGGTTACTATACTAGTGGATACTTTGTGCTACATCTGCATCATCCATGTAAGAGATATATAACCTGATTCTAACCTGGTTAAATCTATCTTCCTGTCAAAAAATCTGTTGATTCTGGTGGCAGCATGGCATGATACGAAAAACGTCAATCCACGCACTTTCGTTCCTTCATGCACGCAAGAGCGGCAAACCAAATGTTGAGGGTGCATTCCACACTGAATTTTATACGGCTGAAACAAGCATGGGTTTCGCTCTTTAACAAAGAGAGGACTTGAGGGAAGTCCATTTAAAACGGCATGGATTGGTTATATAACTCGCGCTCACTGGCTTGACCCCTTTGGAATATATAAACGAATGTTTCCTTTCGTGACTAGCTCATTCTCGGGTCGCTGGCTAGCTCATGAGCTTGCTGTTTTATGCTACTATTTTAGATTTTTAACCCGAGTTCCATTTACTCAAATTATTGCCCAACAACAGCCACAAACTTCGGCTAGTGTTGAAAATAGCGAAGGTATGGCGACTGTAAACGGCATCATGGGCGAAAACACGGCGTTTAATGTGAATTAAAGCTTGGTGTACCCGACATGAACTGAATGCTTTAACTGTATCTGCTCCGCTCGACCATGGCTTCGAGTCAGCTGGAAGCTTGTGTAAACTGACCCCCGAACTAATTTCATCGGAGTTTAGTGATTTGTCCCTGGGGCAAAGACTATTGTTGGAAGGTGCTGTGCTGGAACTTCGCCGTGAGTTACCGGGACAAAGACAAAATGGCGCCTCAGTGCATGACGACCACGTGGAAGACCGGCCAAATAATCAGCAACCTGAGGATTTCCTGGCTATGATGAACCATGTTTGCAGGATTAACGTACCTGAGAACCAACTTGGAATGAATTCGCGAACAGCCAATGACTATACCGGTTTGTTTGAACTTCTCTCACGTCTGTCAAATTCTAATACTTGCAGTCAGAAACGTCCGATATTACGTGAGGTCCGGGACTTTGTTACAACAGCTCACACAGCTGTCCGTCGACAACAGTGTCGTGGATAGGTAAAAGTCAAAGACTCTAAAATTGCTTACAATAAATTAAACCAAGCCCAGTATTTTGAAGGCGCCATAAAAATCATACAGGAAATGATTACGACAGATAGTGTCTCTATGGAAGTCATTATGCAATACTCGGGCTACCTGACTAAAATCATTACCTTTGCGCAAGTGTTTGGCTGGCAATCCATCTTGAATTTTGATTTACAATTTCCAAGACGACAAGCCAAAGATCAATTTCCCTGGAATACAGATCAACCGTTCCTTATGCAGGCATGGCTCCGCCCGAGAGGAGACAAGTTTCATGCGCCTAAATCAACTGTGAAAAATTCTAATCAGCGGGCTAGTGGCCGTTCCAAATTTGACCCACAAACGGGACGCCCAATTTGTGAACGCTTCAATGGCCGTTTGGGCTGTCAACTTCGTGTGTGTAATTATGCGCATATTTGTCTTGTTTGCTTTTCCCATTCCCACGGACAGAGTAATCATGGTGAATCCGGGAGATCAAGTAACACGGCGCCAAAAAAACAGTAGTTCGCCCTATCTCTAGACCTTTAGCAGATCGGCTGCATGTGTTGGAGAGAGAACTTGAGAATGACTTTGATCGTGATTTTATTCTAGCTGGTATTACAGAGGGGTTTTCTATAGTTGGCAATCCTAATGTGGACCCGGTGCCGATTTGTGTGCCTAATTCTAAATCAACTCTTTGTCATTATGACGTAGTAAAAAATCAAATAAATTCTGAGATCATTGAGGGTAATTACACCATGACTGATTGTCCCCCTCCTGTGATTAGTGTGCTAAATGCTATTTCAAAAAGTGATGGTAATATCAGACTCATACATGACTGTAGTAGACCAGTAGATGCTAGTGTCAACTATTACGCCAGCAAGGATCCCTGTGATTATCAATCGATACAAGACGTCTTGGATATAATACAGCCCGGCTGGTTCCTCGCGAAAGTGGACCTTTCATCTGCTTATAGGAGTGTAAATATTCACCCATCAAACTACAAATTTACTGGTCTTAAATTGCAGTTTAATGGCCAGGATACTGCTTCTTTTTTATTTGACAATAAACCTCCATTTGGAAGCCGTAAATCCCCTTCAGTGTTTAATCGGGTCACCAAAGCAGTGAAACGTATGATGGCAAGGCGGGGTTATGACGGTGTGGTTGTTTATTTGGATGATTTCCTTATCGCCTCTCCTACATGGGAAACTTGTTTGGAAGCTTATAACCTGCTGATCTCCTTGTTGAGATCACTGGGATTTTCTGTTAATTGGAAAAAAGTTATAGACCCCTGCCAAAAACTGACCTTCCTGGGTATAGAGATTGACACTCGAACTGGTACTTTGTCCGTAGATCCAAAATTGGACGAACTTATAGTGTGTATTAAAGCCAGTCTAAATAAACGTAGACTGTCTAAAAACAATCAGAGAAACTTGCTGGGAAATTGAATTGGGCCACTAATGTTATCACTTGGGGAAGACTACATATACGAAAACTGTACGATTTAATACCCATATTGAAAGCCCCTAATCACAAGGTATTGGTGTCTGGTATATCTGCTGACCTAGAATGGTGGGTTTATCATCTGAATCATTCTGTGAATCGTAGACTGATATGGGATGTTCGGTCTGTTGCCCCGGTTTTTACAGATGCTTGCAATTTTGGGGGCGGAGCTTTCTGCTTGTCCGGTGATTGGACATATTGCGCATAGCATCTGGATCATCCGGAATGGAAGGACGAGCATATTAATATAAAAAAACTAGCCATTACTTTGGTAGCAGCTCGGCGTTGGGCGTCTGTATGGGCTGGGCATAGAGTTCAAATTTATACAGAAAACTCAGCTACGGCTGCTATAATAAATAAAGGTACTACTCCTTGCCCAGCAGCATTTGATGTACTGGATGAACTCGGTCATCTGGCGGTGCATTTTGATTTTGCCCTAGAAGCTATTTACGTGGTCGGCAAAATGCTCTTGCAAATTCTATTTCGAGGTTCCATGAGCCTGGCCAGATGCAACGCTTTGTGGCAGAGTTACATTCATTAGAAACGCCATATTCATCGATTTATTTGTTACCTGATCATATGTCATTAGTATATAGCATTGATTACGAGTCAGGTTGACCTTTGACCTCAGAAATTTGCATATCACGTGACAGAGGTCAAACGTCAATGAGTGCACTTGAGTTGACCTGTATCCTTTCATCTTGTCTTTGACCTTGGGTCATGTTTAGACATGTTAGGGTTGAGGTTTTTCCATCACGTGCAGTATGACGTCACTTCCGGTCCGGGTGGATGGGGCGTGACCTGTGAACCTGATAGGACATGTACTGACCTGTCTGTGGGGTTTTTCCCTACAATGTCGTTCACCTTCGTGTCTTTTCGGTGAGGTCCGTGGGAACATGATAGACCATGTACTGTCTGTGGGGTTTTTCCCGCCAGAATTTCGCTGTCGTCTGCTTGGGGTTGTCACGTGCCGAACACCAGGCTCCCCGAATTGCAACATTGTTGCACAAGGATTGCCCTATATCCGGGTCCTTTAGCAATACCATTGATGGGATGCGTGTACTGACTTGTATTTGGGGAATCACGGGGAGATCAGGTGATAGTTCAAGGTCATATTGAATGATAGGAATGCGTGTACTGACCTGTTCATCTGTGGTTTACATCCGGGGGCTGTGTGTTCCGAGTTTATACGGGAACAGTCGGGTAGTTACGGAGGAAGACACGGAGGTGACCGAAGATGTCACGGAGGTACCCGAAGAGACACGGAGGTTTCCGAAGATGTCACGAGATATATTACCATTTATGGGATGCATGTACTGACTTGTATTTGGGGTTTTTCCATCACGGGGAGATCACGTGATAGTTCAAGGTCATATTGAATGATAGGAATGCATGTACTGACCTGTTCATCAGTGACCACAAACAAAAAGGGGATTCCCCTTTGGCATCGATGGTGCTGCCCTCTAGAGGCAGAGTGGGTGCATGTAAAATTTCTTCAGATATAAAATACGGAACATGGACTTTACCCTAGAATATACTCCTATCGACTCTATTCCAAAGGGCTAATATCGGTCCCCGGGCTTATCGGGCTGAGAGAGGTAGGACGGGGGAGTGGGTGTATGTAAATTTAGGATTTGTCCCGAAAATATAAAAGCGGAACACGGACTTTACCCTACGATAGGGGAAAACTCCTATCAACCCTATCTCAAAGGGCTATTATCGGGCCCTGGCTTATCGGGGCCTGCTGAGAGAGGTAGGGTGGGTGCATGTAAATTTAGGATTTGTCCCGAAAATATAAAAAGCGGAACACGGACTTTACCTCTACAATAGGGGCTTGTATTATACAATATACGGGAAAATGCCTGTATGGGGTATGGGGGGTGGTAATTTTTGTTTGTGAGTGGGATCCGACTGCACGTCCGTTTCTCTCTTGTGGCCGTGAGCAGGCACTGGGATTTGCTGAGTGACTGAGGCCCATACTGGTCGTGTGGTATCAGCCACACTGTCCTCATCTTACATTTAGGAGTAGTATAGAAAGCAACAATTTTGGGACCCCGAGCTCCGAGCTCCTGCCTGCCTCATCCCCGAGCTTCGAGCTCCCGACTACTCCATCCCCGAGCTCCGAGCTCCCGTCGTTACGCCTTAACGCCCGTCGGTACGCCTTAATGCCCTAGCATAACGCCTTGACGCCATGATATACACAAATGAAAGAAAAACAACAACAACAAGGATGAGAGATGAGAGAACAACAACAACATGTTTTTTTATTCATATGGTTTATTCTCCCCTCCAGTACATCCTACCCACGCTGGGGGAGCCGCGTTGGGTATGTTTACAATTCAAGAAGACTCTTGTCCAATCAGAGGCCGCCATTTGGCGCTGTATCAGTCATATTCGTTTTTGCCCGTTACTGCGTTAGATGTATTCTCGGCCGCTCTTGTCCAATCAGAAGTCGCCGTTTCAGAAACTTTCATCTTTGCTCGGTGTGACCTAATCGTCGTCGGGCAGGCCTGGATATTGTTTGGCAGCATGTCCCGAAAGAGTTGTTTGCGCATCCTGATCGCATTTTCCAGGGCCTCAGTGGGTGGTAGCCCCATATCCTCTTCCAAGTGACGCTTGGTCTTCATGATCGACCTGTGCGTGGGGTCGCCTTTCATTTCAAGCGGTAGTAAGGTATACTGTTCATAGATCGTCATGGCTGTTTTCCTGATGCAGGGGCGCATTTGGGTGTACGCCTGTTGTAAGTTATCCTGTCCGGCGTTCTCGATCGCTGCAGCATGAGTATTGATAGCTGTTGTCACAATACGATCCCAGAAGAAAGGTTCTGCCTCACTTTCCTGGTATGTAGGCTGACTATCTGAGGTGAAGCTCTCCGTATCAGTATATAGACTCTCAGCAATCTCACTTTCCTAGGATGTAGGCTGACTATCTGAGGTCAAGCTCTCCTTATCAGTAGATAGACTCTCATCAATTTCTGTATCGGCTTCTTGTGCCTCGGAGTCTTCAATCCCATGTATATTTTTCTCGTGTCGCATCATATCGTAACGTCTGGTGAATGTGCGTTGGCACTCAGAGCAAACATAAGCCATATTGATGGTTGAACGTCGACTGTGCGTGTTTTGGCAATACACTTGCTTTTACAGACAGTAACGCCCGTCAACGCTTAGCTTAACGCTTCAACGCCCTGGTGAACTAGCTCAGAAGCCCTGATTTTCATGGAATTGCCACCAATACATCGAAATGCAGCGACGCCCGTCAACGCCCGTCGTTACGCCTTAACGCCCGTCTCAACGCCCGTCACCACCCTTCGTTACGCCTTAACGCCCGTCTCAATACCTTAACGCCCTATCTTTACGCCTTAATGCTCGTCTCAGCGCCTTAACGAGCGATAAAGGGCTTTTGGAGACCGATTAACCTTTGAACTCTGAGTGCACTTTCGGTCACGTGAGCGGAAGTGACCTTTGACCAGGTGACCAGAAGTGACCTTTGACCCTGCGCTGCTCGGAAGTGACGTCATCGTACGCAGGCGCGCACACACATATTCTACCACCACCACCACCACCACCACCGCCACCACCGGGCGTTGACGGGCGTTAACGCCCGGTGGTGGTGGTGGGAGCTCCCGTGTGGCAGAGCTCTTGGATCGGAGCTCTTGGAGCTCAAAGCCTGTGGAGCTCAGAGCTCGGAAGTGACATTTGCATATGACCTCTGTGAGGTCACTTCCGCTTCCGTTCACGTGACCGGAACTGACCTTTGACCCCTGCGCGCAATTTTTATCCGGTATTGCTAGCGCGTGCAGGGGTCAAAGGTCAGTTCCGGTCACGTGAACGGTAGCGGAAGTGACCTGACAGAGGTCATATGCAAATGTCACTTCCGAGCTCTGAGCTCCACAGGCTTTGAGCTCCAAGAGCTCTGCCACATGGGAGCTCCCACCACCACCACCGACCGTTGACGCCCGTCAACGCCCGGTGGTGGCGGTGGTGGTGGTGGTGGTGGTGGAATATGTGTGTGTGCGCCTGCGTATGATGACGTTACTTCCGAGCAGCGCAGGGTCAAAGGTCACTTCCGGTCACCTGGTCAAAGGTCACTTCCGGTCACGTGACCGAGAGTGCACTCAGAGTTCAAAGGTTAATCGGCCTCCAAAAGCCCTTTATCGCTCGTTAAGGCGCTGACACGGGCGTTAAGGCGTAAAGATAGGGCGTTAAGGTATTGAGACGGGCGTTAAGGCGTAATGACGGGTGTTGACGGGCGTTGAGACGGGCGTTAAGGCGTAACGACGGGCGTCACTGCATTTCGATGTATTGGTGGCAATTCCATGAAAATCAGGGCTTCTGAGCTAGTTCACCAGGGCGTTGAAGCGTTAAGCTAAGCGTTGACGGGCGTTACTGTCTATAAAAGCAGGTATATTGCCAAAACACGCACAGTCGACGTCCAACCATCAAGATGGCTTATATTTGCTCTAAGTGCCAACGCACGTTCACCAGACGTTACTATATGATGCGACACGAGAAAAATATACATGGGATTGAAGACTCCGAGACACAAGAAGCCGATACAGAAATTGATGAGAGTCTATCTACTGATAAGGAGAGCTTGACCTCAGATAGTCAGCCTACATCCCAGGAAGTGAGATTGCTGAGAGTCTATATACTGATACGGAGAGCTTCGCCTCAGATAGTCAGCCTACATACCAGGAAAGTGAGGCAGAACCTTCCTTCTGGGATCGTATTGTGACAGCAGCTATCAATACTCATGCTGCAGCGATCGAGAACGCCGGACAGGATAACTTACAACAGGCGTACACCCAAATGCGCCCCTGCATCAGGAAAACAGCCATGACGATCTATGAACAGTATACCTTACTACCGCTTGAAATGAAAGGCGACCCCATGCACAGGTCCATCATGAAGATCAAGCGTCACTTGGAAGAGGATATGGGGCTACCACCCACTGAGGCCCTGGAAAATGCGATCAGGATGCGCAAACAACTCTTTCGGGACATGCTGCCCAAACAATATCCAGGCCTGCCCGACGACGATTAGGTCACACCGAGCAAAGATGAAAGTTTCTGAAACGGCGACTTCTGATTGGACAAGAGCGGCCGAGAATACATCTAACGCAGTAACGGGCAAAAACGAATATGACTGATACAGCGCCAAATGGCGGCCTGTGATTGGACAAGAGTCTTCTTGAATTGTAAACATACCCAACGCGGCTCCCCCAGCGTGGGTAGGATGTACTGGAGGGGAGAATAAACCATATTTCTTTCATTTGTGTATATCATGGCGTCAAGGCGTTATGCTAGGGCGTTAAGGCGTAACGACGGGCGTTAAGGCGTAACGACGGGAGCTCGGAGCTCGGGGATGGAGTAGTCGGGAGCTCGGAGCTCGGGGATGAGGCAGGCAGGAGCTCGGGGCCCCAAAATTGTTGCTTTCTATACTACTCCTAAATGTAAGATGAGGACCCGGATGTAAAACTGATACCCCACACGGACCATTTGGCCAGGTATGGGCCCTCAATCACTCAACAAACCTCCACGAATCCCCAGAATGCCTGCTTCCTATACTACGGCCAGCGCAAAATGATGAAAACGGACGATACATTAGTCCAGTCGGATCCCACTCACAAACAAAAATTACCACCCCCCATACCCCATACAGGCATTTTCCCGTATATTGTATAATACAAGCCCCTATTGTAGAGGTAAAGTCCGTGTTCCGCTTTTTTTATTTTCGGGGACAAATCCGCATTTTACATGCACCCACCCATGACTTGATAGGCAGACCCCGATAAGCCAGGGACCGATATTCGCCCTTTGGGACAGGGTTGATAGGAGTTTTCCCCTATTGTAGGGGTAAAGTCCGTGTTCCGCTTTTTATATTTTCGGGGACAAATCCGCATTTTACATGCACCCACCCATGCACCCACACTTCGATAGGCCCGGGACCGATATTAGCCCTTTTGGACAAGGTTGATATGGGGTTTCCTCTATTGTAGTGGTAAAGTCCGTGTTCCGCATTTTATATTTTCGGGACAAATCCTCATTTTACATGCACCCACCCATGACTTGACAGGCAGACCCCGATAAGCCCGGGGACCGATATTAGCCCTTTTGGACAAGGTTGATATGGGGTTTCCTCTATTGTAGTGGTAAAGTCCGTGTTCCGCTTTTTATCTTTTCGGGACAAATCCTCATTTTACATGCACCCACCCATGACTTGATAGGCAGACCCCGATAAGCCCGGGGACCGATATTAGCCCTTTTGGACAAGGTTGATAGGGGTTTTCCTCTATTGTAGGGGTAAAGTCCGTGTTCCGCTTTTTATATTTTCGGGACAAATCCTAAATTTACATGCACTCACTCCCCCACCCTACCTCTCTCAGCAGGCCCCGATAAGCCAGGGCCCGATATTAGCCCTTTGAGATAGGGTTGATAGGAGTTTTCCCCTATTGTAGGGTAAAGTCCGTGTTCCGCTTTTTATATTTTCGGGACAAATCCTAAATTTACATACACCCACTCCCCCACCCTACCTCTCACCCCGATAAGCCCGGGGACCGGATGTAAACTATCATTCAATATGACCTTGAACTATCACGTGATCTCCCCGTGATAGAAAAACCCCAAATACAAGTCAGTACATGCATCCCATAAATGGGAAAATATCTCATGACATCTTCGGAAACCTCCGTGTCTCTTCGGGTACCTCCGTGACATCTTCGATCACCTCCGTGTCTTCCTCCGTAACTACCCGACTGTTCCCGTATAAACTCGGAACACACAGCTAAAGGACCCGGATATAAGTCCCCGGATGTAAACCACAGATGAACAGGTCAGTACACGCATTCCTATCATTCAATATGACCTTGAACTATCACCTGATCTCCCCGTGATTCCCCAAATACAAGTCAGTACACGCATCCCATCAATGGTATTGCTAAAGGACCCGGATATAGGGCAATCCGTGTGCAACAATGTTGCAATTCGGGGAGCCAGGTGTTCGGCACGTGACAACCCCAAGCAGACGACAGCGAAATTCTGGCGGGAAAAACCCCACAGACAGTACATGGCCTATCATGTTCCCACGGACCTCACCGAAAAGACACGGACGTACCCTTCGCACCTCACCGAAAAAACACGAAGGTGAACGACATTGTAGGGAAAAACCCCACAGACGGGTCAGTACATGTCCTATCAGGTTCACAGGTCACGCCCCATTCACACAGACCGGAAGTGACGTCATACTGCACGTGATGGAAAAACCCCAACCCTAACATGTCTAAACATGATCCAAGGTCAAAGACAAGATGAAAGGATACAGGTCAACTCAAGTGCACTCATTGACCTTTGACCTCTGTCACGTGATATGCAAATTTCTTAGGTCAAAGGTCAACCTGACTCGTAATCAATGCTATATACTACTTATGTCTGTCAGAGCATTTTATTTTCTTCTTCCCCACATTTGCCAGTGGTTACATGTTTGCCACATCTGGATGCCACTGTAATTTAATGTTTTGGCACATCATATTTAGACCTATATCTCTATAAAAATGAAGCGGGCCTTCTCTCACGTCGATTGTATGACAAAAGAGATGATTACAATTTCGACATCTCAAACTATCCCTTTCTGGACAGTAATATTCCAGTGGGACCTGCATATGGCGTATACATATCACGCCTAGTAGCATTTGCTAGATCCTGTGTTAAATGTGACGATTTTAATCAGCGTCACAAAACATTGTTGCAGAAACTTATAAAACAGGGCTACACCACCAAGCGCCTCCACTCAAGTTTCTCAAATTTGGCGATACATATCGCATGCTGATAGCAAAATACGAGCGTAGCGTGCAAGATCTATGGCGTTACGTTTCGTAACTTGTGTCTAATTCCGCTTAACCCGGGGCTAGGGGCCGTATGAACCCATGTACTCAAGATCCTCATGGTACTCATATGAACAGTCACAATCAAAGCGTGACTGAGATACATCATTCTTTAGATGACGACTTTACTACGAATATTATGGATTAAGAATACTGATCAGCGATACGGATTTGATAGTTTTGGAACATCATGATGTCTTGCCGGCATCATTGAAAACTGTTGACCGCTTCTCTCTTGCAGGAAACAAGCCTATGTTTATGTATACTATGATTGTCTTTTGAATTTGGTGCTAATACTGTTATATGGAATATGGAATAGGTCTTTGGATTATGGACGCGGATATTCTCTAATGGACGACGGCTGAATTATGAATGACGGACCAGACGCTTGTAATTGTGCTGCCGCATATGCCCCCTCTACACAGAGAGCTCATGATTGTCTTCAATTTTGTCACTTTTTTAATCTGGATCCACTGCCTGTAACACGATGTAATTTAGCTCGTTATGTGGCCTTTTGGCCCAGATAAAGCCTTTAACACAATTCAGCAATATTTAAATAGACTTCGTATTTTGCATTTAGATTGTGGTTACAGCGGCTTTTGAAGGGTGCTAAACGGGTTAAGGGCAATTTTTCCATTCAAAAAGCTCCTTTTACCTTGGATCATCTTCGAGCCATGCGCGAGTTACTGGATCTTAATGATATCTTAGATCTTCGTTTCTGGGCTGCTGTCACCACTGGTTTCTTTGGGTTGTTGCGGGTTAGCAATGTTTGTACATTGGCCTGTAGTCTTCGAACATCAACGGTCGGTTGAGTTGAATTTCTCCTCTATTAAATTCGTACGTGTCACGTGATCGGCAACGTATCGGGGATCACGTGACCAGTACGAAGATAATGGTGGAAGTACAACTGGCCGTTGATGTTTGAAGACTGGTTGCAGACAGATGAGCTCTTCACGGCAAACAAACTCTTTGCCGAACTCGATAAATCTAATAGACAGAGAGTGGGGATGGGTTGTTTTATTGCAAGATAGAGCCGAACGACCCATGGAGCCGTGTGATCCCGGAGTGTACATGTAAGTTCATGAAGATGACTCATGGCTAAGTGTAGGAACGAACGAAGCCATGACAGCTTGGCTAGGTACGAAGATAGCCTTTTACTAGGCTAGCTGCATGTCGGCCTATGGTGCAATGCAACTTCGTGCCTATTTAGGAGCAGATAACTCTTGTTTGGGGAGTTATCTCCCTGACCCGACCGTCACGTGACCGGATGGGACCTTTGACCCCTGCGCATGCGCACAATACCTGATACAAATAGTGCGCAGGGATCATGTCATGTGACCGCCGGGTCAGGGGTGATAACTCCCCCAAACAAGTTATCTGCTCCTAAATAGGTACAAAGCCATTTACTATTAAAGGTCTGGGTGATCTAGTAATAGAACTGACGTAATGATCTATAAATAGAACAGTATGACGTCATCGGGGACCAGAAAGTCTCAACATGTTGTCTTCCGTGGTGTGAATGCATTGACACATACACGACACGTTAAATAATAGCTTGGTACAGTCTCATTTGTGGTGATGACATCACTTTTGTCAAGAGTCAAGGCCTATTGATTAAAGCATGTGTGTGTGATTGGACGGTTGACAACGCGTTAGGGCGTTATGATAGGGCATTAAGGCATTGCGATATGGCGTTAAGATAGGACGTTAAGATATGAATATAACGTTGACGTGCCCCTGGGAGATAGTCGGTAAGAAACTCTCTTTTCTCTACTACTACTCCTCAGTGCGTATACGCGTATCATTCCCAGTCTGGCTCTGCCCGAGAAGAGCTTCAATAAGATACCACCCACGCCCCATTTGGATCAGGGATGGTCCATCTCTACCCCAAAACGTCCATTCAAATGCACT
>JAVTVY010012761.1:0-55224 GCA_036873755.1 Hanleya hanleyi
CGGGTTGATGTAATAGGTTGAGCCAAACTGGAAGTCGTCTCGGTACATCTACCAGAAGATCCAGAAAGTCCGGGAAACATGGCCTTGCTGGCCACCACAGAACAATTAGGTATATGACAAGTGTGTTCGTGTTATCTTTTGTCAATGATCTTCTGGGGGTTTGGCGAGAGCTAAAAGCGTATTGTATCCCACCACCAGAAAGTTCTGACTTCCCTTCGTGTGGGATGTATCCCAGGGATGTCAGTATCCTTAAGACAAACTGCATGTCTAGGATTAACTGCCCTTTGCAGGCATTCCTTTGCAGTGAGTCGTCAATATAAAAGTGGTACTTTATACCTAGACTGTGCAGGAATAGTGCCACTGGTGTAAACACTCGAGTAAACACCCAAGGGGAAGTTGAAAGGCGGAAATTGGAAGCGTTGTTTGCCAACCATGAATCTGAAGTACTTCCTGTCCTCCGGATGTATCGGGATATGAAGATATGCATCCCTTAAATCCAGAGAAGTCAGCCATTCCCCTTGCTGGAGTACCGACCGGATGGACTCCATGCGGAAGTGTGGCGGTGGAGTAAGGTAGTCCATGTTGAGGCGCTTGAGGTTGATAACCATGCGCATCTCGGACGTGTCTTTCTTGGGGACCAGAAACACCGGCGAATAGAACCCGGGTGTTTTGTCCCAAACCAAAAGTTCTATGACAGACGCCTTCTCTATCAGCTTGTCCAGAGGATTGTATCGCTGATAGATGAACCACTGGTAAAGGTATACGAGACAGAAGGGGAACTGCATGTCAAACGATAGGCCATAACCGTATCGGAGAGTTCAAATGACCTACGATTCCGCCCCGATAATTGTCCAGTTGCACCAAACCAACTGAAGCGTTCCCCCAACCGGAAGGTCTTGTTGTGGCGAGACTGGAAACAATATGTTTCGGTGCTTCCGCCATACCGGAAGCCACCCGATATGGCCCGAAACATCAGGTATCCTTCTTTGACTGCTTACGTTTCCCCTTACTCCCCATCTTATTACTCCAGCTCGATAACTTGGAGTCGTCAGAAGTTTGGCACTGCTGTTGGCCAGAAACACCCTTAGTAGCCTTGGAACCAGAAGGCGGGTTTTTCTTAGCCTTCTTCGTCTTTGGACCCAACCTGGATGTTGCTGGACTCTTAGACGAAGCACCGGAAGCCACTGACTTGTCATGTTCAATTCGAATCATTTCAGGTCGGACTTCGGCCACAGCATCACCAAACAGTAAAGAGGAAGCTGTTGATGTTTCTAACAAGCTTCTCTTTACAGCTTCCGGTGTGTACTCATGCATTAGAGGAATGTAGGCCCTTCTCCTTAAATACACGAGCACAGAAGACATGAAGGCATTGTGTACCAACAAGTCTTCAACAGCACTGAAGCCTTCCCCCAACCGGAAGGTCTTGTTGTGGCAAGACTGGAAACAATATGTTTCGGTGTTCCTGCCATACCGGAAGCCACCCGGTATGGCCCGAAATATCAGGTATCTGACTGGTTACGTTTCCCCTTACTCCCCTTCTTATTCCCCCAGCTAGAAAACTTGGGATCATTAGAAGTGGGAGTTTGGTTTGGCTGTTGTCCAGAAGCACCCTTACTAGCCTTAGAACCAGAAGGCGGGTTTTTCTTGGACTTCTTCGCCTTGGGACCCGACCCGGAGGTCGCCGGTCTCTTGGTCGAAGCACCAGAATCCACTGACCTGTCATGTTCAATGCGAATCATTTCAGGACCGACTTCGGCTACAACGTCACCAAACAGTAAAGAAGAAGCTGTTGACGTCTCTAACAGGCTTCTCTTTACAGCTTCCGGTGTGTACTCATGCATTAGAGGAATGTAGGCCTTTCTCCGTAAATACACGAGCATAGAAGACATGAAGGCATTGTGTACCAACAAGTCTTCAACAGCACCGGAAGCTATATTCTGGTAGTCAAGAACTAGGTTAATTCCCTCCTGTAGCTGTTCTTGACTTTCCGCACCCGCCAACGAGAACAAACCATCCTTAATGGCTTTAAGAAACCAGTCCAAATGATTTGTAATCGCCACTCCTTGGCGGGCAGTTTCCTCAAGTATCAAGGCCTGCTTGTTCGTAAACGGAACATCCGGGTTGTTAGGCATTTTCATACTTGGAGGACACAAATATGCAAACCTTCATTAACCGAAGTAGACCGGAAGCTGAAAGGTGAGTCATGTATGCCATATGATCGAATGTTCGGCTTCTGTACTGGGAACGGACCAGAAGATCCTGCAGGGCGGAAGCGAGCTCTAGGTCGAAGCCTGACTGCCCGTTCCTCCTGCATAGCGGGTTCTGCCAACGTTCTATGGAACAGATCGCGAATAGAATGAATAGCAGTTGAGGCCGGAAGTGTCGTTACCAATCTCGTAACCCGTGCCGACTCCCCCGATTCAGTTTCAATATCCCCCGCATGTAATATATAATAATAATAATAATATCTTTATTTCAAGAGGGTGATACATTGTGGCCCTCATCAACAGTTAAACATATACATGTAGCAGTTTATACAGTTTTGGATCATGTAAATAAATCTGACAAATACAATAATTACATAATAATGACTACGGTAAATATATCTACAGGTTATGGACGGTGTATTTTACAGATAATAATGATGAAACAGTTGGACAGCATTTTAAGAGGCGGCTTCATTTTTTCACATTTTAAGATATCTGGATCTGAAGGAAGTTATAGATGGTGCTTCTCGTAGGTCAGTTTCCAGAGAGTTCCAGATCTTGGCACCCGAATATCGAAGGCTTTGCTTCAAATAGTCAGTTTTGGGCTTAGGTACATGTAGGTTTTTGTTTTCAGTTGATCTCAGACAGCGAGATGTAGTCTGACTAACATATTTAAAGAGATTATTCATGTACACAGGGGTCAGGTTGTGCAGGATTTTATACATCATAACAGCTTTCTGATACTGTATTCTGTCAGGAATGCTTATCCAATCAAGGTCGTCAAACAGAGTTTTAGAGGGAGTCAAATAGTGGGCATTAAGTATAATTCTTGCTGCTCGTTTTTGTAACTTAGTGATTCGTGTAATCTGGTAATCAGAGGCATTCCCCCATATGGTGCAACAGTAGTCTATGTGAGGTAGGATATGCATTGTAATACGTTATTTTAGCCGTTTTAGTCAGTAGATGACGGTTTCTGTATAGGATGCCAAGGTTTGTAGATATTTTATTGCATACTGAGTCCGTATGTTCATGCCAAGATAAGTTTTTATCAACAATCAGACCTAATATTTTATCCGCTGATACACTTTTTAGTACGTTAGAATTGATTTCCGTATGTAATCCATTGGTGATCTTGTTTGTCTTGTATCGAGTGTCTAACAGCATAGATGTTGATTTTTGTAGATTAATGAACATTTTGTTTTCCTGGCACCATTTATCTATCGCCTTCCAATCCACATTTAGTATAGTTTCTAATTCTGCAACAGTGTTGGCATGATAATAAATGGTCGTATCATCTGCATACAAGTCTATGGTACTCTTGACATCACATAATAACAGATCATTCACATATATGATGGAAAGTAGAGGCCCAAGAATTGATCCTTGGGGTACTCCGGCTTGGATTTGGAGAGAATCCGACATACAATTTTCCAAAAATACATATTGAGTTCTGCAGTGAAGATAGGATTTCATCCAATTTAGAGCTGTGTTATCAAGTTTATAAAGTTTCAGTTTGTTCAAAATGAGCATGAGTCAAATGCTTTTTTGAAGTCCAGTTTGACACTGCCAATGAGTTCACCCTTATCAATGTAGTGTAGCCATGCAGGAGTCAATCATTTTTGTTAGAGCAGTTTGGCAGGAATGTTGTTTTCTGAATCCTGATTGCCCTTCACATAGGACATTGTAATCGGTCAGAAATTTATAGAGATGGTCATGAACATGTCGTTCTATAGCCTTCGATGAAGTTGACAAGATGGAGATTGGCCTATAATTTTCTGTTAGATGAGGGTTACCAGCCTTGTATATTGGGAGAACTTTAGCTTGCTTCCAGTTTTCAGGACAATCTCCGGTATCAATACTTAGATTAAGAATGTTCAGTAATTATTCCAGCCGCTTGTTTGAGGAATTTGGGACTAATTATGAGGTCAGGGCCAGTGCTCTTTGATGTATCTAATGATGAGCGGAATGTGAAAACAGCGGGTATAGTTATTCGCCTCTTTCTCAAGTGTCGATCACATGACCTGCTGGGTGAGTTCTGGTCGTTTGGCGTCGTAAGATTTGCATGGAGCACGCTAGTTTTTCGTTGACAGCGTCTGTTTCATATGAGTGAAAATTATACAAGTTGTCTTGCTTGAAAGCTAATGCATTTCTGAAATATTATCTACCAGAATCAAACTGCAAAACATTGTTTTAAAAAAAAATCCCATTGACTTCAATGTTATTTTCGCGACCGTCAAATCTCCCGCAGGTTACGTCCCATATGCCGTCGGCCGGAACTCACCCAAAAATGTACCACGTGACTGCACTTGTGCAACTCCCGAATTGGTGGAATGGAGAATGTTTTGTCAGTTGGAATTTTGTCATTGATAAAATTGCTTAGATGGTTAAATGAGGTGGTTTCTGTTGTTGAGCCATTATTGTTAGTAACATTATTGTCGTTCATCAGATGGAGCGGTATGTTGGTATAGAAGTTGTTGAATTGATTTGCCATTTGTTTTGGATCAGTAAGATATTCACAATCTGGCTGTATGCCCAGGTAGTCACTTGTTGTTTTCAAACGAGCAGGGGCATTACTGATTTCTTTTGGATTTAGCTCGTGCAGTATTTTCCTGATTATTAGTTGGTTTATCTTTGTTCGCAGTTACTAAAGACTCGAGATGATTCTTTTTTGCTCTAGATGTAAAAGACAGTTTGCTTTGTTGCGCCATTTTTTTGCATTATCAAAGTCCCCATTCTTATGACATTTATCCCTTTCTGCACGAGCTTCAACTACTTGTTCATCATAGAGCCATTGTGGGAGTTTTTTGCTTTTGACTCGTTTTTCGCAGAGTGGAGCATGATTGTTGAGTATTTCTTTAAACAAATTTGTGAAGACATACAGTGCATTGTTAGGATCATCCTCAACAAGTACAGTTGACCAGGGTTGTTCTGATAAATCACTCAGAAATTTAGTTTGGTCAAAATGTTTCATATTTCTGAATTGAATAGTTTTATGAGTAGCAGATTTAATTTTGCGATTTTTCTTGTACAAAACACAGACTGGGAAGTGGTCACTGAGGGATAGTTTTGGGACAGTATAGTTTTGAACATCATTGAGATTGGAGACATATATATGGTCTAGTAGGGTTTTTGAGTTTTTGGTGACTCTAGTTGGTTCATTTAGGAGTTGGGTAAGGTTGAGACTTTCAAAAGAATGTTGCCATTTTTTGCTATCATTTGCAAGTAGATCGAAATTGAAGTCACCTGTAAGTATTACATCTTTTGATTCCATGTAGACGAGATCCATCATTTGTTCAAAGTCATCAATCCAGCATATTGGGGATTTGGGTCTGTATAAAAAGCCAATTAGTAGGGGTTTTGTTAGCGGTGTTTTAGTTTCAATCCACAAAACTTCAATATTTTTATGCTCAAGATCTGTCCGTCTTACAAAAGGAATTTCTGTGCTGATATAAGCAATCACCCCACCTCCTCCTTTGTGCATTCTGTCTCTACGCACTGGCACATACATGTAGCCATCAATCATTATTTGTTTTTTGGTAACCTTTTTCATTAGAAATGTTTCAGTGAAGCCGAAGATATCCAATTCATTAGATGGTAAAGATAGTACTGTTCTAAGCTCCTCCATTTTGAGAAGGAGATGCTGCACATTTAGATGCCCAACTCTAAGACCCTTAGCTTGCAGACCAAATGTGTTAGTTCTTTTGGGACGTTTATAAAAGGTGAATCTAACTGGCAGTGAGAAGTATTGATATGTCTGGCTCTCTTTTATCTCCTCATTTGAGCTGTTTTTGTTAACATTATTGTCTGAACAATAATTAAATATGTTGAGATACAAAAAACAGTTACTTTCACAGTTATAGTAATAGTAGATGCATAAGTATTCTAAACATCCTCGATATGTGGATACAGCCATTTCATTCATCTGACAATCAGAATTATTAAACTGATTATTACAACAAGACTGATATGGCGGTACAGCAGATCCAACTGATTGAGAACACTCATTATAATTAGCATGAATTTGAGTTTTGCCATTTACACACTCTGTATTATCAAATGACACTGTGTTGTAAGTAGTTCTCATGTTAGATGTGTGTTCACAGGGCAGTTCTCTATCATGCTTAAAGTTACATTCATGACAGAGATCTGTTAGAATTGCAAATCGGCTACCAATAGAAGATTGGAGCATGACAGGTACATATAAGGGACTAGAAATGGTAGTCAGTGATTGTTCATGTATAGAGGCACTGGATAATATATCACGCTCCGGATTAGGAGACTGTTCACATTTAGCACTATGGGTATATGTCGTATCACAGTAATTGTCCGGCACAACATGTTGCAAAGGATGAAATTCCTGGCCCAGCTCTCAGTTCTGATCACAGTGCTTAGCCTTATGTCCAGGTTTAAAACAGACTTTACAGGTAATTGGATGGGCATGCCAACAAGTGTCTTTCAAAGGATTGGCTTCACCACACATATGACAGCGGGCTTGATATGATGATCGTTCGTGAGTTCCTATGAAACGTTGTTGATGTGGGAGAATTTCCACGATGCCATCTATTGATTTCAGCAGTCTAGCAGTTCCACGTTGGCTCAGGTGGATGCCATCCCCCACCAGTAAGGTGCGATTTATCCGTCCATTGGTAAGCTGGAATGCTATTTCATTATCGACATACCCAAGGCCATAGGAGTTTGCAAGATCATAGAGTTTGGTATTAATTGCAGACACTCGTGTGTTGAAATTCATCGAACAGTTCATCCTTGGTATGATTCCAGAAACTCTGATGCTGGTATCAGGAGAGTCATTATATATCGTGTTCAGCAGTGAATCATAGTTATTCAGGATGGTGTCCTCTGAATCCCTGGATGTGCAGTCGTTGGTACCCACTTGCAGAATAATTGTTTTGTATTTGTTCAGAGGGCATAGTTTCTTAAGTTTGTCCTCCACATCCTTGATGTATCCTCCCCTTAAGGTGCCTCTTGTTTTAATTCCTTGTAGGATTGAGCTTCCAATGATGAGGGTGTCATAGGTGTCCATGGGGCTTTGATAGTTGATAGTCACATTTGGGGTAGGAGCCAGTCTGACTGGATCAGACTGTATCATTTTGGCATTGGTTTCTCTGGGTGCATTGTTGATCCCATAGCCAGTAACAACAGGGATGCCTTGAACACACTTTTTATCTTTGGAGTGGACAGGTACATGTATACCACTGCTGCCATTATGTGTACATGGTTTAGGAGTAGACAAAGAAGAGGTGTTAATAGATCAGTTGATGTCCGAGTGCCATAATCCCTTACTTGCCGAGAAGACTTGGCTTTCTTAAGCTGCATTTGTAAATCATCGACTTGACCTCTCAATCTTTTTAGCTCCTTTTGTAATTCAGAAATACAATTATCACAAATGCATTCTAATTCTCCATTCAGCCAAGATGTCTCATGCTGGGAAGTGAAACGGTGTGATGGGACAGCAGGTTTGTGTTGACTGATCCCTGCAGTGTGCCCAGCTAGGGGTGTAGAGGTTGTGATTGCCCTGGTGTGCTTGGCTGTTTTGTCATGCTGAGTAGAGTGAGTTATTAGGCTTACATTCCCTGATGTATTTAACTGAATTTGTGCACTACTGGAGTACTTACTGGTGTTGGTTAATAATTGTGAATCAGGCTTGCTTGGAAGGCATGGTGAATTTGAACCTGGGAGATCTCCTGGAGTAAATCCATAGAAACTTGGTTCCTCGGAGTCTGTTTGGGTTAGAGTTCCAGTCACAACTTCAAGATCGGCCATCTTGAATTTTTTATCCTGACACAGGTAACAAACTTTTGCTGGCTAAATCAGCTTTGTGCACCATAATAGACTTTAAAAAACTGCATCAATAGTTTACAGGTAGGTTCACAAGCAAAATGTGATAGGAGGTGGTAGTGGAACAGCTCTGGCTGGCTGTGGAATATTGACATCCCGGGTTGATGTAATAGGTTGAGCCAAACTGGAAGTCGTCTCGGTACATCTACCAGAAGATCCAGAAAGTCCGGGAAACATGGCCTTGCTGGCCACCACAGAACAATTAGGTATATGACAAGTGTGTTCGTGTTATCTTTTGTCAATGATCTTCTGGGGGTTTGGCGAGAGCTAAAAGCGTATTGTATCCCACCACCAGAAAGTTCTGACTTCCCTTCGTGTGGGATATATCCCAGGGATGTCAGTATCCTTAAGACAAACTGCATGTCTAGGATTAACTGCTCTTTGCAGGCATTCCTTTGCAGTGAGTCGTCAATATAAAAGTGGTACTTTATACCTAGACTGTGCAGGAATAGTGCCACTGGTGTAAACACTCGAGTAAACACCCAAGGGGAAGTTGAAAGGCGGAAATTGGAAGCGTTGTTTGCCAACCATGAATCTTAAGTACTTCCTGTCCTCCGGATGTATCGGGATGTGAAGATATGCATCCCTTAAATCCAGAGAAGTCAGCCATTCCCCTTGCTGGAGTACCGACCGGATGGACTCCATGCGGAAGTGTGGCGGTGGAGTAAGGTAGTCCTTGTCAGGGGTAGAATTTCGACGCGAATCCGGGAATCGACTCGCGTGAGGACTCGCCTGAAATGGAACTTGCGCGAATCCAGTTGGATTCGCGCAAGCTTAGCTTAATCAGTGTGTTGTTCACTCAGAGAGATTTATTCTATATTTCACGGAAATTCAAGCCAAATATCTGACCTGTAATCAGTGAACTCCGAGATATCCTTTCACCTTGCAAAACGTGTACAGAAACGAACAATGGCGGTCTTCATATGTTTGATGACGTAATGTGCTAACTAAACTTCGGAAACCATTGCTCAGTTATTTTTTGAGAGCCTCGAATACTCTATGTAATGGTTCCCGACTATCGCCAAATAGGTCAAGTGTATTCTCCTTCGCTCGGCTGCTGGTGCAAACCTACGTACGTTAAACCCAACAGGCGAAAACTGTCTATATGAAGGAATTGAATGCTAACAGGTGGCCGTGGTCTTCAGACGGAAAGTACACGAGGGTGAAAACGAAACCTGGGACACTTTGGATATCATTTAGCAGATGAATTTGATTCGCATTCATTCGTAATTAGAATGACAAACAATTCCCCCTAAGACAGCATATCGGGCAAAGTAGAATCAAGCGGTAGGAATTTTATGGAAATAAAAAACGATCGTTTCTTCAGAGACTTTGCCAGCATGAGACCTGTCATGAACAACAACAACGCAGTCTACCACTTTACGTTGGGAACACGCATTTCTTCAGAAGTCAGTTTATTTGAGGTCAAGATTTTACCTTGAACAGCATTGCACTTCTGTGACTCTTGAACTTTTGTTGGTAACTTTTATCTTTCACTGTAAAAACTGTCAACGTATGAAATGAAAATATGTGGGACAAAAATATCTGGAATTTCCATATTTTTTTAATGTTGCGTGTCTGATATAAATCCATGGCAAACTGTTAGGCCTAGTCTTTATATAAAGGGTCATTAATAATAATTGTTTGTTTTACTGCTTGCCAGGAAATGAGGCAGGTGACCAGATTTTATTGATTTTTTTTTTGGAAATGCAGACAGTTTTTTTTATGCAATACAAAGATACAAAAGAAATAAAATTCAGAGTATATATACTTACCACTTGGCAAAAATGTTTAGGTTGAATACTGCTCATCAATGGAGATAACCAATCACTCACCTGAACTAATTTAATGTGTGCTAACCACCCTCCTGAGAATAAATTAAGGCGATTTCAATTTTTCCCATTGAGAAGTTTACATCTAGTTGCGCAGTAACCCGCACTGGTGAAAATGGCAAATGGTCACGAAATGCTGGGTGCAGGCAATTTGGATTCTCACAAACTGTGCCACAGAGAATCCAAAGTCCGCAAATTTAGATTCTTTGGATTCTCGCAAACTAAGCCACTGAGAATCCAACTGGATTCTCGCAAAATTTTGCGAAATTCTACCCCTGCTTGTTGAGGCGCTTGAGGTTGATAACCATGCGCATCTCGGACGTGTCTTTCTTGGGGACCAGAAACACCGGCGAATAGAATCCGGGTGTTTTGTCCCAAACCAAAAGTTCTATGACAGACGCCTTCTCTATCAGCTTGTCCAGAGGATTGTATCGCTGATAGATGAACCGCTGGTAAAGGTATACGAGACGGAAGGGGAACTGCAGTCAAGGGGGGGAATCATGTCAAACGATAGGCCATAACCGTATCGTAGAGTTCAAATGACCCACGATTCCGCCCCGATAATTGTCCAGTTGCACCAAACCAACTGAAGCGTTCCCCCAACCGGAAGGTCTTGTTGTGGCGAGACTGGAAACAATATGTTTCGGTGCTTCCGCCATACCGGAAGCCACCCGATATGGCCCGAAACATCAGGTATCCTTCTTTGACTGCTTACGTTTCCCCTTACTTCCCATCTTATTACTCCAGTTCGATAACTTGGAGTCGTCAGAAGTTTGGCACTGCTGTTGGCCAGAAACACCCTTAGTAGCCTTGGAACCAGAAGGCGGGTTTTTCTTAGTCTTCTTCGTCTTTGGACCCAACCTGGATGTTGCTGGACTCTTAGACGAAGCACCGGAAGCCACTGACCTGTCATGTTCAATTCGAATCACTTCAGGTCGGACTTCGGCCACAGCATCACCAAACAGTAAAGAGGAAGCTGTTGATGTTTCTAACAAGCTTCTCTTTGCAGCTTCCGGTGTGTACTCATGCATTAGAGGAATGTAGGCCCTTCTCCTTAAATAGACGAGCATAGAAGACATGAAGGCATTGTGTACCAACAAGTCTTCAACAGCACTGAAGCCTTCCCCCAACCGGAAGGTCTTGTTGTGGCAAGACTGGAAACAATATGTTTCGGTGTTCCTGCCATACCGGAAGCCACCCGGTATGGCCCGAAATATCAGGTATCTGACTGGTTACGTTTCCCCTTACTCCCCTTCTTATTCCCCCAGCTAGAAAACTTGGGATCATTAGAAGTGGGAGTTTGGTTTGGCTGTTGTCCAGAAGCACCCTTAATTACTAGCCTTAGAACCAGAAGGCGGGTTTTTCTTGGACTTCTTCGCCTTGGGACCCGACCCGGAGGTCGCCGGTCTCTTGGTCGAAGCACCAGAATCCACTGACCTGTCATGTTCAATGCGAATCATTTCAGGACCGACTTCGTCTACAACGTCACCAAACAGTAAAGAAGAAGCTGTTGACGTCTCTAACAGGCTTCTCTTTACAGCTTCCGGTGTGTACTCATGCATTAGAGGAATGTAGGCCTTTCTCCGTAAATACACGAGCATAGAAGACATGAAGGCATTGTGTACCAACAAGTCTTCAACAGCACCGGAAGCTATATTCTGGTAGTCAAGAACTAGGTTAATTCCCTCCTGTAGCTGCTCTTGACTTTCCGCACCCGCCAACGAGAACAAACCATAATGGCTTTAAGAAACCAGTCCAAATGATTTGTAATCGCCACTCCTTGGCGGGCAGTTTCCTCAAGTATCAAGGCCTGCTTGTTCGTAAACGGAACATCCGGGTTGTTAGGCATTTTCATACTTGGAGGACACAAATATGCAAACCTTCATTAACCGAAGTAGACCGGAAGCTGAAAGGTGAGTCATGTATGCCATATGATCGAATGTTCGGCTTCTGTACTGGGAACGGACCAGAAGATCCTGCAGGGCGGAAGCGAGCTCTAGGTCGAAGCCTGACTGCCCGTTCCTCCTGCATAGCGGGTTCTGCCAACGTTCTATGGAACAGATCGCAAATAGAATGAATAGCAGTCGAGGCCGGAAGTGTCGTTACCAATCTCGTAACCCGTGCTGACTCCCCCGATTCAGTTTCAATATCCCCCGCATGTAATATATAATAATAATAATAATATCTTTATTTCAAGAGGGTGATACACAATCAGTTTCTACAAGAATCTGTTCTTCATTGTGGCCCTCATCAACAGTTAAACATATACATGTAGCAGTTTATACAGTTTTGGATCATGTAAATAAATCTGACAAATACAATAATTACATAATAATGACTACGGTAAATATATCTACAGGTTATGGACGGTGTATTTTACAGATAATAATGATGAAACAGTTGGACAGCATTTTAAGAGGTGGCTTCATTTTTTCACATTTTAAGATATCTGGATCTGAAGGAAGTTATAGATGGTGCTTCTCGTAGGTCATTTTCCAGAGAGTTCCAGATCTTGGCACCCGAATATCGAAGTCTTTGCTTCAAATAGTCAGTTTTGGGCTTAGGTACATGTAGGTTTTTGTTTTCAGTTGATCTCAGACAGCGAGATGTAGTCTGACTAACATATTTAAAGAGATTATTCAAGTACACAGGGGTCAGGTTGTGCAGGATTTTATACATTATAACAGCTTTCTGATACTGTATTCTGTCAGGAATGCTTATCCAATCAAGGTCGTCAAACAGAGTTTTAGAGGGAGTCAAATAGTGGGCATTAAGTATAATTCTTGCTGCTCGTTTTTGTAACTTAGTGATTCGTGTAATCTGGTAATCAGAGGCATTCCCCCATATGGTGCAACAGTAGTCTATGTGAGGTAGGATATGCATTGTAATACGTTATTTTAGCCATTTTAGTCAGTAGATGACGGTTTCTGTATAGGATGCCAAGGTTTGTAGATATTTTATTGCATACTGAGTCCGTATGTTCATGCCAAGATAAGTTTTTATCAACAATCAGACCTAATATTTTATCCGCTGATACACTTTTTAGTACGTTAGAATTGATTTCCGTATGTAATCCATTGGTGATCTTGTTTGTCTTGTATCGAGTGTCTAACAGCATAGATGTGGATTTTTGTAGATTAATGAACATTTTGTTTTCCTGGCACCATTTATCTATCGCCTTCCAATCCACATTTAGTATAGTTTCTAATTCTGCAACAGTGTTGGCATGATAATAAATGGTCGTATCATCTGCATACAAGTCTATGGTACTCTTGACATCACATAATAACAGATCATTCACATATATAATGAAAAGTAGAGGCCCAAGAATTGATCCTTGGGGTACTCCGGCTTGGATTTGGAGAGAATCCGACATACAATTTTCCAAACATACATATTGAGTTCTGCAGAGAAGATAGGATTTCATCCAATTTAGAGCTGTGTTATCAAGTTTATAAAGTTTCAGTTTGTTCAAAATGAGCACGAGTCAAATGCTTTTTTGAAGTCCAGTTTGACACTGCCAATGAGTTCACCCTTATCAATGTAGTGTAGCCAGGAGTCAATCATTTTTGTTAGAGCAGTTTGGCAGGAATGTTGTTTTCTGAATCCTGATTGCCCTTCACATAGGACATTGTAATCGGTCAGAAATTTATAGAGATGGTCATGAACATGTCGTTCTATAGCCTTCGATGAAGTTGACAAGATGGAGATTGGCCTATAATTTTCTGTTAGATGAGCCTTGTATATTGAGAGAACTTTAGCTTGCTTCCAGTTTTCAGGACAATCTCCGGTATCAATACTTAGATTAAGAATGTTCAGTAATTATTCCAGCCGCTTGTTTGAGGAATTTGGGACTTATGAGGTCAGGGCCAGTGCTCTTTGATGTATCTAATGATGAGAGGAATGTGAAAACAGCGGGTATAGTTATTGGTGGAATGGAGAATGTTTTGTCAGTTGGAATTTTGTCATTGATAAAATTGCTTAGATGGTTAAATGAGGTGGTTTCTGTTGTTGAGCCATTATTGTTAGTAACCTTATTGTCGTTCATCAGATGGAGCGGTATGTTGGTATAGAAGTTGTTGAATTGATTTGCCATTTGTTTTGGATCAGTAAGATATTCACAATCTGGCTGTATGCCCAGGTAGTCACTTGTTGTTTTCTGCTCGTGCAGTATTTTCCTGATATTAGCTGGTTTATCTTTGTTCGCAGAAACTAAAGACTCGAGATGATTCTTTTTTGCTCTATGTAAAAGACAGTTTGCTTTGTTGCGCCATTTTTTTGCATTATCAAAGTCCCCATTCTTATGACATTGATCCCTTTCTGCACGAGCTTCAACTACTTGTTCATCATAGAGCCATTGTGGGAGTTTTTTGCTTTTGACTCGTTTTTCGCAGAGTGGAGCATGATTGTTGAGTATTTCTTTAAACAAATTTGTGAAGACATACAGTGCATTGTTAGGATCATCCTCAATAAGTACAGTTGACCAGGGTTGTTCTGATAAATCACTCAGAAATTTAGTTTGGTCAAAATGTTTCATATTTCTGAATTGAATAGTTTTATGAGTAGCAGATTTAATTTTGCGATTTTTCTTGTACAAAACACAGACTGGGAAGTGGTCACTGAGGGATAGTTTTGGGACAGTATAGTTTTGAACATCATTGAGATTGGAGACATATATATGGTCTAGTAGGGTTTTTGAGTTTTTGGTGACTCTAGTTGGTTCATTTATGAGTTGGGTAAGGTGGAGACTTTCAAAAGAATGTTGCCATTTTTTGCTATCATTTGCAAGTAGATCGAAATTGAAGTCACCGAAATTGATTCCATGTAGACGAGATCCATCATTTGTTCAAAGTCATCAATCCAGCATATTGGGGATTCGGGTCTGTATAAAAAGCCAATTAGTAGGGGTTTTGTTAGCGATGTTTTAGTTTCAATCCACAAAACTTCAATATTTTTATGCTCAAGATCTGTCCGTCTTACAAAAGGAATTTCTGTGCTGATATAAGCAATCACCCCACCTCCTCCTTTGTGCATTCTGTCTCTACGCACTGGCATATACATGTAGCCATCAATCATTATTTGTTTTTTGGTAACCTTTTTCATTAGAAATGTTTCAGTGAAGCCGAAGATATCCAATTCATTAGATGGTAAAGATAGTAGTGTTCTAAGCTCCTCCATTTTGAGAAGGAGATGCTACACATTTAGATGCCCAACTCTAAGACCCTTAGCTTGCAGACCAAATGTGTTAGTTCTTTTGGGACGTTTATAAAAGGTGAATCTAACTGGCAGTGAGAAGTATTGATATGTCTGGCTCTCTTTTATCTCCTCATTTGAGCTGTTTTTGTTAACATTATTGTCTGAACAATAATTAAATATGTTGAGATACAAAAAACAGTTACTTTCACAGTTATAGTAATAGTAGATGCATAAGTATTCTAAACATCCTCGATATGTGGATACAGCCATTTCATTCATCTGACAATCAGAATTATTAAACTGATTATTACAACAAGACTGATATGGCGGTACAGCAGATCCAACTGATTGAGAACACTCATTATAATTAGCATGAATTTGAGTTTTGCCATTTACACACTCTGTATTATCAAATGACACTGTGTTGTAAGTAGTTCTCATGTTAGATGTGTGTTCACAGGGCAGTTCTCTATCATGCTTAAAGTTACATTCATGACAGAGATCTGTTAGAATTGCAAATCGGCTACCAATAGAAGATTGGAGCATGACAGGTACATATAAGGGACTAGAAATGGTAGTCAGTGATTGTTCATGTATGGAGGCACTGGATAATATATCACGCTCCGGATTAGGAGACTGTTCACATTTAGCACTATGGGTATATGTCGTATCACAGTAATTGTCCGGCACAACATGTTGCAAAGGATGAAATTCCTGGCCCAGCTCTCAGTTCTGATCACAGTGCTTAGCCTTATGTCCAGGTTTAAAACAGACTGTACAAGTAATTGGATGGGCATGCCAACAAGTGTCTTTGAAAGGATTGGCTTCACCACACATATGACAGCGGGCTTGATATGATGATCGTTCGTGAGTTCCTATGAAACGTTGTTGATGTGAGAGAATTTCCACGATGCCATCTATTGATTTCAGCAGTCTAGCAGTTCCACATTGGCTCAGGTGGATGCCATCCCCCACCAGTAAGGTGCGATTTATCCGTCCATTGGTAAGCTGGAATGCTATTTCATTATCGACATACCCAAGGTCATAGGAGTTTGCAAGATCATAGAGTTTGGTATTAATTGCAGACGCTCGTGTGTTGAAATTGATCGAACAGTTCATCCTTGGTATGATTCCAGAAACTATGATGCTGGTATCAGGAGAGTCATTATATATCGTGTTCAGCAGTGAATCATAGTTATTCAGGATGGTGTCCTCTGAATCCCTGGATGTGCAGTCGTTGGTACCCACTTGCAGAATAATTGTTTTGTATTTGTTCAGAGGGCATAGTTTCTTAAGTTTGTCCTCCACATCCTTGATGTATCCTCCCCTTAAGGTGCACACTTGAACTCCCTTTTTCAAGCCTCTTGTTTTAATTCCTTGTAGGATTGAGCTTCCAATGATGAGGGTGTCATAGGTGTCCATGGGGCTTTGATAGTTGATAGTCACATTTGGGGTAGGAGCCAGTCTGACTGGATCAGACTATCATTTTGGCATTGGTTTCTCTGGGTGCATTGTTGATCCCATAGCCAGTAACAACAGGGATGCCTTGAACACACTTTTTATCTTTGGAGTGGACAGGTACATGTATACCACTGCTGCCATTATGTGTACATGGTTTATGAGTAGACAAAGAAGAGGTGTTAATAGATCAGTTGATGTCCGAGTGCCATAATCCCTTACTTGCTGAGAAGACTTGGCTTTCTTAAGCTGCATTTGTAAATCATGGACTTGACCTCTCAATCTTTTTAGCTCCTTTTGTAATTCAGAAATACAATTATCACAAATGCATTCTAATTCTCCATTCAGCCAAGATGTCTCATGCTGGGAAGTGAAACGGTGTGATGGGACAGCAGGTCTGTGTTGACTGATCCCTGCAGTGTGCTCAGCTAGGGGTGTAGAGGTTGTGATTGCCCTGGTGTGCTTGGCTGTTTTGTCATGCTGAGTAGAGTGAGTTATTAGGCTTACATTCCCTGATGTATTTAACTGGATTTGTGCACTACTGGAGTACTTACTGGTGTTGGTTAATAATTGTGAATCAGGCTTGCTTGGAAGGCATGGTGAATTTGAACCTGGGAGATCTCCTGGAGTAAATCCATAGAAACTTGGTTCCTCGGAGTCTGTTTGGGTTAGAGTTCCAGTCACAACTTCAAGGTCGGCCATCTTGAATTTTTTATCCTGACACAGGTAACAAACTTTTGCTGGCTAAATCAGCTTTGTGCACCATAATAGACTTTAAAAAACTGCATCAATAGTTTACAGGTAGGTTCACAAGCAAAATGTGATAGGAGGTCATGACTTAATTGTCTTTAAGACCAGGTAAATTTTCACTTTTGTCAGGAGCTTGAATGTGGAGTAGAGTAGTCAGGCGGCCATCTTTGATATATTTGACCCTTCACCCTTGTGGGACCGGAAGCTGCATATTCGGGATTAAGTCGTAGATGCCCGATATTAAATCATGATATTTACGAGCATCCGGATCAGTGTTGGTAGATTCATAGTATTCAGAGCTACCGTACTGGTCCCTATCCACTTCCATATCCTCCAGGGCTTCCTGCCAGTATGGATTCTTAGAAGGGATAGACCCCCGTCAATTTAACCTCCGGTTGCATAAACTGGTCAGTAAATCTCGGTACCGGTGGCAAACTGAACTTGATTTGACTGGTCATAATCTCCCCCAGTTCCTTTATCTCCTTCCGCTGCTGTTCCCTTCCGAGAAGAATGGCAGCCAGGGTCGGATCCGTCACTTGAGAGTGAACCGGAAGTTGGGCCTGACGGGTGTATACACTTGAGGACCTCACGCATGGCTGTGAGCACGGCCACTGTAATTTAGGTCGGTGAACTGGCATTCATGGTTGTAAACCGGAAGCTTGTATAGGGGGGTGCATGATATGTAGCATAGCCGGTCCCGTACCACGAACACCACCGGAAATAGAGTACTGAGCTAAGCCATGCAAGGGTGAAGTCATTCTCGCAACCAGATGCCGCATAATTTGACCTACTTGAGAAGAGTCTTGATACTGTGTCTCAGAGGCAGGCAAAAAATTTGGCATATAGGTACCTGAATACATACCAAGCTGGCGTTGTTGTTGGAACCTTGATCTCTGGTGGCTCATAAGGCTCGTAGTCATCAACGTCTTGGCAGGGGGACGAGAAGGCCCACCAGAGGAACCGGAAGTAGGCTGGAGAAAGTTAGACAAACCAGTCGTTACTATGTTAGTATTGGTTAGTGAATGACCGGAAAGTCCAGGCCTCAACTGGGGTGAGGATGGCAATCTCGCAAGCCCGGATCCAAATGAAAACTTAACATTAGGCGCCTCCATAGATTTGCTTAGGTTTTTGTAATCATAAGTAATTACTGATCGAGAGATCGGCAATGACTGGCTCTCCGACACCGAGCCTGGACCAGTTACCGGCTTCCCTTCATCGTCGTACACAGGCGTCCGCTCGATAGGAACCTCCACGTCCACGGTTGTAGTAGTGCCGGTTTCCATATCTTCTAGAGTCCCTTCCACTTGAACGATCTGGGTCATTTTCTTACCTGATTGACCCTTCGCCCGGTCTGAAAAGGAAGAAACTTGAGCGAGGGAGGGCGCTTGTTTATCTTTATTTACGTTCAATAAATTGACTAACGTAGGCCCCCCAGCTGGCGAATCAACAAACTCCCTAGTTTCCTCGATCACGCTACGTCTCAATGGCGACATTAGGAGACACATTAGCTTTATTATCAGTACAGGCCAGTGTCCCGGCTAGATAGGCTTGAATCAAGCCAGGCGCCCACGTACATGTAATACATTTTTCACAGGCAGTGTCCCACGTGCATATTACACCCTGGCGACATGGCGGGCAATTGGAATGTAGGTCATATACAGGCTAGTCACCACCGCATGTTATACATGACATTTGAGACATATTTGCAGCCATAATTCTTGATAATCGTAAAGAATACTTCCCAAGACTTCTTGCAGAATATCAGATGTCTGGGTAATCCAACTGTAGTGATTATCGCTAGAAATAGATCAATTTTCACGGAGCTGAACAAAATGGCCTCCTTGATCCACGGAAATAGAAACAAGAAGGAATTGTGGGAGTGAGCTGACACGTGACTAGCAGGGAAGAGAACTGTGTTATTCAAAATCTTACTAAGTGATTTCATGTAGAGAACAAGAAATGCATAGAGTGGAAGTGAGGTAAGTTTTCAGCACAAATAACGAATCCATTCAGGTCTTCAAAAGTTACTGTCCGGAAATGCAATTTTACCTTGGCCCACAAGTGGCGCCACCTATAGGCGGATTGGCACAAAAAACAATCCCAACCAAGATCTTGAGGCAAGATCCCCCGACATAAGAAATAGAGAATTGAATTTGTTCAGTTTTAGCAAAATATTAATTTGGCTCACAGATGGCGCCACCTATAAGCAGATCGATATGAAAAACAATCCCAAGCGACATCTTCATGCAAGGCACCCATATGCCAAAATATTAAACATTTATAAACAATGTTAGTATTTATTATCAAATCAAACCTGCTATTGCTATGCCTATATCCTCCTTAGGAGATCCAATTGCAGAATAAAAGTTATCTCCCCTTAGGGAGCTCAGTCGGGTTACTCTGCGCATGTGCCCACATCAACACTTCCTCTATTCTACTGCAGCCTGTAGGTGTCTCTGCAAGGCCGTAGAGTGAGGGGAGGATGGGCTGAGCAATCAAAGCAATAGCAGGGTTGATTTGATAATAAATACTAACATTGTTTATAAATGTTTAATATTTATTGATCAAATCTACACCTGCTATGCCACACTACCAACAGATGGAGGTAGGGACCTCGGCCTTGTTGTAGTTCCTGAGTTCTTGCGGAGTAACCGCTGAGATGATCACGGATGTGGCACACTAAATTACTCAACCAGAGGGAACCCGGGTCGAAGACGCTGTGGGTACTCGTGGAGTAAAATCAGTAACTGATTGTGGATGTGGCCACTATTTACTCGTCTTTTTTTTTTTCTTTTTTTCTTCTTTTTTTTTTTAGAAATTGCGATTGTGGATGTGGCAAACAATATTACCCGGTGGAGGAACCCGGGCCGGTGGCGCTGTGGGTACTCATGGGGTAAGCTAGTAAAATGGAAAGAAGGGTCATGTACATACCAGGCGACTTTCGAATACTAGGTGACCATCTTATACCACTGTAATTGCCGTCTTACGCCAACTCTCTGTAGTCCCTTAATTGCCACTGACACGAATATACCTAAAATAATACTCACCGATGTGTCAGTTCTTGATAGCTGTCTTGTAAGTTGGCTGACTTGCTGTGGCGATCATGTAAGTTGGCTGGCTGGCTGACTTGCTGCGGCGATCGGTGCTGCTCCCCCCCCCCCCCTTTGTTTGGAAAACTAATGGACCATGTGCTGGGCAGCCACCAGCGGCCCTAGCGTGGTCACTCTATCTATACTATACTTACATGTCTCTCAAATAGTAGTCGTAAAAAGTGAATTGGCACTCCAAGTACAGGATTGGACAATGTCATCCATGGACAAGTTCTACCACAATGGCCATGATGTAGCGATGGCTCGTATTTCATGGAAAAATGCATGGGTAAAATGTTCCATAATGGCAATGATGTAGCGTCCAGGTCATCGACTTCCTCTCCAGGGTGAAAGCTTGGATACTCTAGAAGCCAAGGCGAAGGTCATCAGGAAAAAGTCTAGTAGGAAACAGCTTTAATAGAGGCTGATGTAGAGGTTCGAAAGGTGGGCGAAGAAGAGCACTAAGAACCACCCCAATAACCCACATTGGTAGCAGTGGTCGGGTACGGTGAGGCTGTAAGGCGAAGGCAAGTAGAAGGGCAGAGATGTTGTCATCTAGACTAATGTCGATGCCCGTAGAAAAACGCTGTCTAAAGCCAACCCGGTACCCCTCAAAGGTGCTGATTTGAAACTTCCTATCTCAGTGTAGGTGAAGGAAGATGTCCGCAACAATGGGAAGAGAGGCAGCATCGGGATCGATGTCTCGGCCTCGACACCAGGAGACGAAGTATGTCAACTTAGATTGATAGAGCTGTAATGTGGAAGATCGGTTGGCAGAAACCATCGTCTCTGCAACTTCTGCTGAAGAAATCCTGGTCTGTGAGTGCACCCTGGATAGTCTGCAGACGTGTAAGTTGTGCCACTGGGAGTTGTGGGCTATCCCGTGAGGATGACGCAACAGGCTGGGCCAAGCTGGTAGGCGGAATGATGGAGCGGTGAGAAGAGGAACCAGTCTGAGCCAGAAACCATGGTCGACGAAGCCACCAACGGAACGAGCAGGATAACGCAGTCGTGCTGAGCAATCTTTAGTAGAACTTCCTGAAGCAGGGCAATGGGAGGGTAGGCATATGCAAGGAAATTGTCTCAGCTGATCGACAGAGCATCGATGACGAAGGCTCGAGGGTCCAAAATTGGGCTGACGAAGAGGGAGAGCTGTGCATTGTTCCTCGTCGCAAACAGGTCGATCAAGGGGAGCTCCCAGATGCTGATGATGCGATGGAAGACCTCCGGATGAAGCTGCCATTCGGTTTGAAGTACGGTGTCGGGATGAGAATGCGATCCACTAAGGCATGGAGCCGACCCGGAACATGGCAAGCGGTGAGATGGCAGTGATGTAGTAGAGCCCAGTCGAAGAGAGTCCCAACCAGATGAAATGTTGAGTAAGATCGGGTGGTACCCATCTAGTTGATGTGAGCAATGACAGTAGAGTTGTTCGTTGCGATGAGACTCTCTAGGGACGAATTTACGAGAAGACAACTCCAATGCTGAACTGCTAGGATGACTGTCTTCATCTCCAGAAGGTTGATATGAAATCTGACAACACCTCTAGGTCGTGTAGATGGATTCCCCAGCCTGACACGGAAGCATCAGTGTAGAGATGGTAATCTGGAGTCGGAGATAGGAAAGGAAGTCCCCGTCTGACATTGTGATGGGACTGCCACCAAACCAGATGTGGATATAGAGACGTCAAACCGGAACAGTAGTGAGTAACGTCCTGCGTGATGAGAGAAGACCTAGAAGATCTTGCCAGAGATGAAGGAGCTGTGAAGACGATGACAAGAACTTAGTAACAATGTCTGAAGCTTGATCGACCGGTCTACCGGACGAAACTGTGCCAGTACCGACTCTGACTTCTGAGGGTGAGCGGTGATGTACACAGGCCCAGATCGATGAAAAACCGACGTCATCTTGAAATGAGGTGGTGACAGGTGAAGTTAGTTGAACCGTCTTAGATCCATGATCATGCGCATCGAGAGATAAACCTGGGCTGGGTCTGGAAGTTGAAGAGGAATCCATTTCTTAATGACTAGATCTTCTCACTCTGTAATGTTCCAATTTTAGTATAAGTGCTGCCGAAGCAAGTACCTCCTCTCCTCGTGAATACCAGGCCAAACAGACTCAATTGCATTATTGAACATGAACTTAGAAGTCAACGGCTGGTGCATCAGTTGGGTTCTAGCTGAAACCGGACCCCGACCTAGGAGTAGGGCAGAAATGTTAGCGCTGAGACTGAAGAGGAGAAGCATAAGAATAGGCGCCAGCCTCGATGACATGACAGTTAGACTTGTTCAGCGTGTCAAGAAAAAAAAACGTAGGTAGGAAAGGTGATCAGGAGACAGAAGCATCGACCCATCAAGCTGACGGATGGCAGGATCGAACGCGAGTCGAGCTGTGGTGACAAGACCCAGTCGGTGTACGACATAATACGCTGAATGGCGAGAAAAACATCTCCTGAAGATGATAAACTCCCTAGGATGAGAGGCTAAGGGAGGACGGCTTGGAAAACTTCAATACTTGATCCAAAACGCGGTCCGGTACAGGAGGTTTGTCTAGGAGAAAAACCATCGTGGAGTTTGTAAAATGTGAATGAAGGTTCCCGTAAGAAGTAAATATGAACGCCCATTCCGGAGACGGAGCACAGGAAGTGAGAGTTGACATAAACGAAGGTCGGGACGAAAAGACAGAAGAAAAACCGCTGTCACATGCTTGCGTCAAGAACAAGTAGAAGTAGAGACAGTACTTGTAGGCTCAGGCAACACAGGAACGAGAGCAGTCTGTGCCGCCATCTTATCCGCAAACGTAAACGCATCCGTGTCTACAGAATTGACGTCCGCTGGGGGCGATGACGCAAAAGACGGAACGACGATCAGGCTTTGAAACATCGTTGAGGCCCCGATGAAAAGGAAAGACCAGTCCTAGCAACCGGTGGCGTGGCAGAAATGTGACGCAAAAAGTAGACAGACAACAGACGATCAAGTGGATGACATGGTTGTCATACGTTGATCGAAGGTAAAGATCCGCAAGCAGAAACCCGCTGGTGAGGCGGTGACCGAGAAACGGCGTCATGAAGATCTGAAATGACAACGAGATGATCGGGAACGGCATAGACCGTCGGGGAACGACGTAATGGCGTCCGAAACGAAAGGTAACATTAGCAGTAGTCGATAGAATGGAAGAAGCCGGAGCCCATAGTGTCGATTGGTGTAGGCTCAGGCGATGGTAACTCTCAAAGTTGAAGTAGACCGCCACTGGAGACTGACTTTTGTTGTCCCAAGCAGTGGCGAATGATTGAGTAACTCCAGACTTGATCTTTGTCCCGGCCGTCAGACCAGGGAAAGACCTACGAAGAAAACTACATGTCGCCGATGAGAGCCATTTCTGATTGTCTTCCCGGCCGGAATAAACTCACACCAGAGCTAATCATAATTTCTCAGTAAGAAGAAATTAATTTAATGCTCAACTTAATTTCAATTGTAGGTCTAATTCAGTATTCTTACGGGAAATTTTGGCTGTGAAAAGTAAATATTACATCTATTAAAAAATGCAATATTTAATGCAGAATTGTGTTCCAAAGTATATGCACAATTTCTTAATAAAAATCTCGCGTTCTCTTTCTTGATCAAAAGATATCAACGAATAAAGTGATAACACTTGATTACATAAAGAGAGTAATTTGGTAGGCACATTCAACTATAAGCATAGTGCATACGCAAGGTTTAGTGTATGGCCCCGACCTGCATGACGTCGAGGGCAAAACAACAACAACGACGAAATTGAATGGCAGAAAGTCCTCTGCGTGTTCTCTTTCTTGATCAAAAGATATCAACGAATAAACAGATAACACTATCAAGAGAGTAATTTTGGTAGGCACATTCAACTGTATGCATAGTGCGTACGCTACCATAAGTGAATGGCCCAAAAACATGCGTGAAGTCGAGGGCAAAACAACAACAACAACAACGAAAGTGAATGGCAGAGAAACCTCTGATGGCCATTATGTTATCTTTTAAAAAATTAGCAAGAATACTTCCCAACAGAAATCTTGTAGTCCTGAGACGATGTTCTCGTTGTAAATCGTAAATCCTGGGCGTAACTCCGCCCGGTAGCATCATCCCAGTACAACACTCCAAACAGGTGACCCGCCGACAACAAAGATGTCCACAGCCCCGCTCCATGCATGATGTCGAGGGCTGCACGTGGCCGAACGGGAATTCAAAATACATCAAGAAAGCCGACTAAGAACAGCATGTTTGCAATTTTCAGGGAATGTTTGATTCGACATTAGTCCAATAAAAATCTGCTAGTAGTTATACTTCAGAAAAATAACCCTAGGTTACATCTAAATCTAGACTAAAAGTACTCCAACAAAACGCGTCCACACAAGGTGGATGCAGAGAATAAGAGGAAGTGTTCATGTGGGCACATGCGCAGAATAACCCGACTGAGCTCCCTAAGGGGAGATAACTTTTATTTTGCAATTGGATCTCCTAAGGAGGATATAGGCATAGCAATAGCAGGTGTAGATTTGAGCAATAAATTGTAAGTTTTTAAAAGTTATTGTCCAGAAATGCACTTTTAAATCGGCCCCCAGGTGGCGCCACCTATATGTGGATTGGCATGAAAAACAATGGCAAGCCAGATACTGAGGCGAGGTACCCACATACCAAATTTGGGAAGAATCAGTCCAGGTTTTCAAAAGTTATTGTCTGGAAACACTATTTTAACTTAGCCTCCAGGTGGCGCCACCTATACTCGAATCGACGCAAAAAACAATCTCAAGCCAGATCTTGAGGCAATTAAGGTACCCACACACCAAATTTGAAAAGAATCATTAAGGTTTTCTACGATATCTACAATGTATGTCAGTGGCTTTAAAATCTGCAAGGCCAGGTCTATCTGAAATACATTTGTATATACATGTACATGTTCCAGGGCCTAAAATCACCATATTGTACACAATTGAAAGGCATGGCTGTAAACCAGGAACTGAATGTACTTTAGATGCAAATGGCTTTAGAGGTCATACATTGAGCCAATGGCCAGTCAATCGTTTGACCCTAAACAATGACCTTACTGAATCATGACTGTGAACCAATCACTGATGTGCTGTCTATGCAAATGAGAATATGGAAATTGGTACCCAAACAGAGACAGCCACTTTACAATAACAGAGACAGCCACTTTACAATAGGTCCAGATGGAAAATTTGCATCTTAGATTATTTGTGAAAATGATACAAGTATCCAGTTTCGGACAGAGCTGAAAAACAATACGTGTCTTCTCCTATGCAGGAGCAATATGCACAGCAAATTTGATTAACAAGGCATTCAGAAGTTATCCGACGGAAAAATCCAGTTCCCAGTTTCGGACAGAATTAAACATGAATTGCAGGCAAGCACCTAAAAGGTGCGTGGACCCCTCAGCCTGTTTTTTTTAGTCAAGTAGAATTTAGTTCCGGAAAATGTATGGGTGCCCAAAACTCAAATGAAACAAAAATGAAAGTATTGTTGTTGTTGTTCAATTTGAAAGGAAATACTCCAAGAAAAAGCTTCTGGGAGCCTCAATATCGATCCGTTTGCATAGAGGGTATTGAATTTCATGTTAATAATCCTCTGTTTTGTGATTGATCACAGGCTCTTTGCACCGAAATTCACTAAAAAAATTGAACCCTCAATAATGAATTACGAAAAGGAACTGGGAGTTTGGGATCGGAACCTGCAAAAAATCCCTGAATACAGCCCTGTAGATACAGTTTGTGTGATTTCTGTACTGTATATAATAGACTTCGTTTTCACATGAGTGGTATGCTGGGATTACAGTATGCAAGAAAGTGTAGCTTTATCAGTGTCAATTTATGCATTGCACAAGTGTGATAAGTTAATGGCCTAGAAACACTCTGATTGACACAGGCCCACCATTATCATGTGACAGAAATTGAAGCATTATGTTGTACCAGTTAAATGTGTGGACACAAATATGGCTCATGCAAAAGTTTTAGGATAAATCATATGATGTGGAATAGAATGATTTAACAGCAAAATTGAAGAAAAATGTTGTCCTTCATTTAACCCCCCACCAGTTATTTCCTCTTGTACTTCTGAAATAAATGATGTCACCAACCTGTTAGTTATTTTACTATAAAGAAATACATTTTAGGTGATTCAGCATGTGTGTGTGTGAAAAAACAACGTACACTGCATCTCATACATATCACATGAGGCTGACAAGCTGTGGATAGGAAAAATCCCAAACTTTAACATGTAGTGCCCCAGGGGTGGGGAAATCCTCCCTAGGGTGGTCCATAGGTTGAACAAGTGTAGCATCATGTAAGCTCCCAGAATATATGGGAATTGGGGGGGGTTTCCATCCAATGATTTTCTTGAATGGACCAGGCTTTCTTGTATCAGGGAACCTTCAAAAGTCACAATGAAACATGCAACCAAGGGTTCCCAATGGACATAGATAACAGTGCAAAAGCTAAGCCATCAATAAATAATAAAAAAATAATAATTAAAATCAGGAAATCATCATAGCCATCTGAAAATCTAATCATTTCATCAGTCAACATTCAGGAAGCTCTCACCAAAGTTTGGTCAGTCCCGACTTCATAGATCTACAGATATTCAGCGGACAAGAAAATGTTGACGGACGGGCGGACGTACGTACATGGCAACGACAAGACTCCACAGCCCTATGGGCTGAGGGGTAAAAACAATAGGTGTCTTCCCCTAGACAGGCGCAGAATGCACCACAAATATGAAGTTGATGGACAAAGCCATTCAAAAGTTACTGAAACAAAAAAGAAAGTGAGAAAAAGAAGAGCAAGAAGCGGAAGAAAGAACAAATTGACAAACACATAAGGCATCCCTAATAATAACAGTATACTAACAACATATACCATATTTTTTCTCAAACACCAGAAAGCTCAAATGGAGTGACCTAAGGAGAATGCAGTCAGCTGTCAAAACACAATTTGCAGTGATTCACCTGTAGTTCCTGTTATAGAATGAGCTGGTAATTTATTGTTTGCTGTAAGTCGGTGGTTGTGTATTTCTGCATCTACCATCACCATCTGTGTTGGGCTGGGATTGAAGTCTCGGTCGAAATCACCCGATTTCTACAGAAAAAAAAACAGAAAAAAACAATAAATACAAAAATTATGATATACATCACGTCAACCAGTGGTGACAATGAAGACCATTTACAACATCACCTCAACCAGTGCTGATAATGAAGACAGTTTACAACATCACATCAACCAGAGGTGATAATGAAGACAGTTTACAACATTACATCAACCAGGGGTGATAATGAAGACAGTTTACAACATTACATCAACCAGAGGTGATAATGAAGACAGTTTACAACATCACATCAACCAGAGGTGATAATGAAGACAGTTTACAACATTACATCAACCAGAGGTGATATTGAAGACAGTTTACAACATTACATCAACCAGATGTGATAATGAAGACAGTTTACAACATTACATCCACCAGAGGTGATACTGAAGATAGTTTACAACATTACATCAACCAATAATAGAGAAGAAAAGCAACTCCGAGTAGGGATGACAATTTCATTCTGTATATTTCGCTATTAGTTATAGCATCTTCAGCAGTGAACAAAGTTACAAACAGCTCTATACGCACAGTATATATACAAGGTATAATGTGATCTTAGCCAATACACATATATGAATAGATAAGCCAGTAATGTCAGTCAGATTGGACAGATATTAAAATGCCATTTTCAGAAAATTGTTGTACACATTAAATGTTAGGAGATAGCAATATACAAATGTTGTGATTACAGGTGATACAATACACAATCTAATTGATGAAAACAATACACAATGAATAAAGTATGGCGATATAGCGCGTATATATCTACATTGAATATTTCTACAGGTCATGAAGTTCAGATAAGGACTGTCATCTTACATCGACCAGATGTGATAATGGGCTTATTTTGGATCTCCAAAATGCTTAATTACAACTCACCAGGTTGTCTGGTGACTTCTTGTTCACACCTATTTTCGCGCCGCCCAAGCTGGCGGCCTTTATATTCAGGTGTTTTGGTGTTCAATCTCACTTGAAGTTTGTTTGTCTAGGACAGTATACATGGTTTTGAAAATTTAAAAATCTGTTCTAAGTTTGTTGACCGTTGACGTTGGATTGACATTGGAAATTGACTTGAAGTTTCGAAATCGAGTATTGACACCCTTTAGCCGTAAGAGTCGTCGCTATTGCCAATACGTGTATACCCTTACAGACTTGAGGTGTACACCTCAAGTTGAGGTGTAGTCGAGGTGTACCTGAGGTGTACACCTCATTTTTTTTTTCAAGGTGTATACACCTCAAGTACACCTCATGGACTTTGTCAAAATAGATATGTTATATACTACACCTCAAGTACACCCTATGAACTTTTTCAAAATATGCATGTACCTCAAGTACACCTCTGGGAATTTGTCAAAATATATCTACCTACACCTCAAGTACACCTCATGGACTTTGCCAAAATATGCATGTACCTCAAGTACACCTCTGGGACTGTCAAAATATACTTGTAATTTTACAACATTACATCAACCAATAATAGAGAAGAAAAGCAACTCCGAGTAGGGATGACAATTTCATTCTGTATATTTCGCTATTAGTTATAGCATCTTCAGCAGTGAACAAAGTTACAAACAGCTCTATACGCACAGTATATATACAAGGTATAATGTGATCTTAGCCAATACACATATATGAATAGATAAGCCAGTAATGTCAGTCAGATTGGACAGATATTAAAATGCCATTTTCAGAAAATTGTTGTACACATTAAATGTTAGGAGATAGCAATATACAAATGTTGTGATTATAGGTGATACAATACACAATCTAATTGATG
This sequence comes from Hanleya hanleyi, assembly GCA_036873755.1. Lineage (NCBI taxonomy): Eukaryota > Metazoa > Mollusca > Polyplacophora > Lepidopleurida > Hanleyidae > Hanleya > Hanleya hanleyi. Next base: position 29,293 of record JAVTVY010012761.1, read on the forward strand.
AAAACAATACACAATGAATAAAGTATGGTGATATAGCGCGTATATATCTACATTGAATATTTCTACACGTCATGAAGTTCAGATAAGGACTGTCATCTTACATCGACCAGATGTGATAATGGGCTTATTTTGGATCTCCAAAATGCTTAATTACAATTCACCAGGTTGTCTGGTGACTTCTTGTTCACACCTATTTTCGCGCCGCCCAAGCTGGCGGCCTTTATATTCAGGTGTTTTGGTGTTCAATCTCACTTGAAGTTTGTTTGTCTAGGACAGTATACATGGTTTTGAAAATTTAAAAATCTGTTCTAAGTTTGTTGACCGTTGACGTTGGATTGACATTGGAAATTGACTTGAAGTTTCGAAATCGAGTATTGACACCCTTTAGCCGTAAGAGTCGTCGCTATTGCCAATACGTGTATACCCTTACAGACTTGAGGTGTACACCTCAAGTTGAGGTGTAGTCGAGGTGTACACCTCTTTTTTTTTTTCAAGGTGTATACACCTCAAGTACACCTCATGGACTTTGTCAAAATAGATATGTTATATACTACACCTCAAGTACACCCTATGAACTTTTTCAAAATATGCATGTACCTCAAGTACACCTCTGCGAATTTGTCAAAATATACGTGTAATCTACCTACACCTCAAGTACACCTCATGGACTTTGCCAAAATATGCATGTACCTCAAGTACACCTCTGGGACTGTCAAAATATACTTGTAATTTTCGTACACCTCAAGTATACCTTGGCTTCCCATACAGATTTCACTGCCCATCAAGTCAATGTTTTATTTATATTTCAAAGTACATTTCTTAGTTCATTTAAGATCTTCACAAGCGCTATATTTTAAAATAAATCAATAAATGGGTTGGCTAACTACAAATCTCATACACCCTCTATGAATACGAGAGATCCTGAAGGATCTTGGCGCCCACCATTGTCTGATAATTGTAAGCTAATAACAAGAGGATCTTTTTGTCCATTGTTATAAAAACGAACGATTGATTTGTAATTTTGTTTACAGGATTTCAAATCTGAGCAAAAAAGATCAAAAAAGGGACACTGGATAACACCAAGATATAATCTTTCTAAGTTTCAGGAGTTTCAAGATTTCTAGAAACTGTTCTTATGTCGGTTGTTATAGTACAAGAGAAATGAGCAAAGTTAGTCTGAAAGTGAATGTATATGTATGGAGGATCCTTCGTCTTCGTTTTGTAGTATTTTTATTTATTTTTTTGCACATGTCATCATTGAGTACTGGAAGCGAAGACAAATCTCTTTGACACTTTGGCATGAGCTATGAAACATACTTAAGATTTTATAATTAGGAACGAATGCTAATTCTGTTCTGTTTACTGGGCTAGTTTGAGATATCTCTTTTAAGATACCATGCTCGAAAATAGTAAGATGGTACAATACTTAATACTGAAGGGATCGGGTCCGCGCAGTAATGTTGAAACTTCGAAATTGTCTGAATTCTGATTATCTCCCTTGGATCGAAACATGCAGTAGTCTACAGTTGTCGAGTTGTGACGTTGTGTCACAAGAGTGACGTCCCTTCATGTAGCCGACCCGCCGGCAGACGAAAGGGTGGGGCAGTTCACTTGCAACTGCATGGACTAAAGAAAACTGATTTAAAATTTGAAGAAATACATTTTAATTCCGAATGATTTGAACTCCTTGATATTGAAGGTGAAGGTATGGATATTCTTTATAGTCAATATATAGAATATGCCCCACCGACTCTTGTGATGCAACGTCACAACTCGGGAATACCATATTAATGTGGGACCTGTGTACCAAATTTCAGAAAGATCCATGGAATATTTCCTGAGAATTCACGATAACTATGTTTCAAGGGCCACCTGGTGGCCATATTGGATTTTCGAATCGGACCAAAAAAGTTATCTTATACAACTGGGCAACAAGGGGAATCTGTGTGCCAAATTTGAGGAAGATCCATGCAGTCACACGCTTGCGTCAAGAACAAGTAGAAGTAGAGACAGTACTTGTAGGCTCAGACAACACAGGAACGAGAGCAGTCAGTGCCGCCATCTTATCCGCAAACATAAACGCATCCGTGTCTACAGAATAGACATCCGCTGGTGGCGATGACTCCCGAACAGAAGCAGATGATGCAAAAGACGGAACGACGATCAGGCTTTGAAACATCGTTGAGGCCCCGATGAAAAGATGTAGATGCAATAGGGAAAGACCGGTCCTAGCAACCGGTGGCGTTGCAGAAATGTGACGCAAAAAGTAGACAGACAACAGACGATCAAGTGGATGACATGGTTGTCATACGTTGATCGAAGGTAAAGATCCGCAAGCAGAAACCCGCTGGTGAGGCGGTGACCGAGAAACGGCGTCATGAAGATCTGAAATGACGACGAGATGATCGGGAACGCCATAGAACGTCGGGGAACGACGTAATGGCGTCCGAAACGAAAGGTAACGGACGGGTGAATGGGGAAGTTATGGTCTTGGAAGGCAGTAGCGCAGCCAAGAAAAATACCTCATTAATTTCACAATTTGAATTGACCAATCAAATGTTTCTATACAAGAAGATAATTGGTGTTTTTCAATAAAATTCATGAAAACAATGTTCAATCCTGAAACACCATCAAATTTGAGGTCAAATTCTTATCAGTTCTCAAAAGTATTAGATCAATTGATCATACAGTTAATAATGGTAATCAAATTCATGGGGATCAAAAACTGCCGAAGCCCAAAAAGATGTTTTGGACGAAGCAGTCGGAGAAGAAGGACGGGCTAAGATCATTGAAGAGAAGTCGAAGCCCGTTGTAGCCGAGTACTAGGCTGTTGATGAACATTAGCAGTAGTCGATAGAATGGAAGAAGCCGGAGCCCATAGTGTCGATTGGTGTAGGCTCAGGCGATGGTAACTCTCAAAGTTGAAGTAGACCGCCACCTGGAGACTGACTTTTCTTTGAAATTTGAGGAAGATCCATGCAGTACCTCTTGAGAAATCACGATAACAAAGTTTCATTGGGAAATCCACGATGGGCGCCTGGTGGCCATATTGGATCCTTTATCCAGTTCCGCCAAAACAACTGTAGGCTTCCCCCTACCGGAAGGTCTAGTTGTGGCGGGACCGGAAGCATTATGTCTTGATGTTCCCGCCATACCGGAAGCCACCCGGTATGGCCCGAGACATCAGGTATTCTTCTTTGACTGCTTGCTTTTTCCCTTACCCTGCTTCTTATGACCAAAGCTAGATAATCTTGGCTCTAAAGAAGCAGGTGCTTGGTTTTGCTGTTGACCGGAAGCACCCTTAGCAGCCTTGGAACTAGGCGGGTTCTTCTTAGTCTTCTTCGCCTTGGGACCCGACCCGGAAGCCATAGGTCTCTTGGTCGAAGCACCGGAAGCCACTGACCTGTCATGCTCAATACGATCCATTTCAGGTCGGACCTCGGCAACAGCATCACCAAACGGTAAAGAGGGAGCCGTAGAAGTTTCTAGTAGGCTTCTCTTTACTGCTTCCGGTGTGTAATCGTGCATAAAAGGAATGAAGGCACTTCTCCTTAAATACACCAGCATAGAAGATAGATAGGCGTTATGAACCAGCAAATCTTCTACTGCACCGGAAGCAATCTTCTGGTAGTCAAGAACGAGGTTAATTCCCTCCTGTAACTGTTCTTGACTCTCCGCGCCCGACAGCGAAAACAAACCATCCTTAATGGCTTTGAGAAACCAGTCCAGGTAATTCGTGATCGCCACTCCTTGTCGGGCAGATCCTCTAGTACGGAGGCCTGTTTGTTTGTAAACGGAACATCCGGATTACTAGGCCAAGCCTGGAAATAACGGGCCGGTCACGGACATTGTCTGACACCGAATGGAGCTTTGGCAGGCACAAATCACTCGGACCCGGTCGTTTTGTCCGGTGACATTTTATACTGGAAAATTTAATCTGTCTACAGTTTTCCACTGTTTTAGAGCGGAGGATGTTCATGCTATTTCAAACCTGAAAAAAATCTGTTTTATTCGTCAAATTTGCAATGACAATTGTCCTGCACGGCTAGTCAAAGTCCCTGCTCGACCATGCTTTCCATTGTCGCCGAACGCCATGTTCGCAAAATTGCTGATGTCATCATCATTGTGGTGAAATCCTCGAACTGGGATTCCCTTTGGCAGGATTGTTCTGCGGGCGGGCATGTCAAATTAAGTGATTCTGATCTGATATTTTACAGCTACCTACCACCCGAAACTGGTACACTAGACATTGACGTACAAAATGTAAGAATGCTTTTGGCTGCAATTATTGTTGAACTGCAAAACTGCGGGCAAACAAGTTTAGACTCAGAAATTGACCTGTGCAGCAACAACAACAACAACGTCAACGATCACCTCTCAATGAAAAATGACCATTTGCAAGGTTACAAAATGACAATCTTGGGTGGTTGATTCTCTTAATTATATCTGGGAGGCATAGTTTTACTTGCTTGGATTTTTACAAACAGAAGACCTGATGGACATCGTTTTGTTTTCTATCTTTTTTCCCAAGAAATATTGAAGGTATCATTATTTTTTTGTGTATTCATTTTGGGTGCCCATACATGTTACATAACTAAATGTCCGCTTGATAAGGCTGTGGATATCCTTGGAGGTACTGTTGAAAAGAAATTTTGAGGGTCAGCCAAAACACATCTTGAATACAGAAATTCAACAAAGTTAATCATGCTGTCAAATTTATTTCATTTTGGCTGATAATAAGCAGTTATTCTTGATCATAGTACAGTACAGTTGTAAGCTGTGTTGATAGTAGTAGGTTATCATTTGTAGTACTGATAACGAAATAGTCTTAACGAGGCCCGATACCTTTGTCAGGCACCAAATTCCAAATGTCAGGCACCAAGTTATTGATGCCTGTCAAAGTGTCAGGCACCAATGAAAAAATTATTTCCAGGCTTGTAGGCAATTTGGTATTTGAAGGACACAATTACTGAAAATTGCTGTTCACCTCTGCAAACCGGAAGCTAAACGGTGAATCATGTATGCCATATGATCGTATGTTTGGCTTCTGTACTAAGAACGGACCAGAAGATCCTGCAGGGCGGAAGCGAGCTCTAGGTCTCAGCCTGACTGCACATTCCTCCTGCGTAGCGGGTTCTGCTAATGTTCTATGGAACAAGTGGCAAATAGAATGTATAGCAGTTGAGGCCGGAAGCGTGGAAACCGACCTCGTAATCCGATTCGACTCTCCCGACTCAGTTTCGATATCCCCCGCATGTGGGACCGGAAGCTGCATGTCAGGAATCAAGTCATAGATACCGGAAATTAAATCATAATATTTCCTAGTATCTGGATCAGTATTGGTAGGTTCATTAAATTCAGAGCTACCGTACTGGTCCCTATCCACTTCCATAGCTTCCGGGGCTTCCTGCCAACGAGGAGTAATGGAAGGGATAGTCCCCGTCAATCTTGCTTCCGGTTGCACAGACTGTTCAGACAAAACCGGATGCTGCGGCATACCGCTCCTTATTTGACTGGTCATCATCTCTCTCAGTTCCTTCATCTCCTGACGTTGCTGTTCCATTCTGCGCAGAATAGCAGCCAACGTAGGATCCGTCACTTGAGAGTACACCGGAAGCTGGGCCTGACGGGGTGTGTTCACACTCTGGGACCTTACAAATGGCCGTGAGCACGGCCACTGTAATGGTCGGTGAACTGGCATACGAGGTCGTAAACCGGAAGCACGTATAGGAGGACGCATCATACGTAACATAGCCGGTCCCGTGCCTCGAATACCACTGGAAGCAGAAATTTGAGCTAAGCCACGCAAGGGTGAAGTCAAACCAGCAACCGGATGCCGTATAATTTGACCTACTTGAGAGGGGTCTCTATACCGCGTCTCAGAGGCAGGTAAAAAATTTGGCATATCATAGGTACCTGCATACATACCATACTGCCGTTGTTGTGGGAACCTCAATCTCTGGTGGCCCAGAAGGCTCGTAATGACAAACGTCTCGGCAGGGGGACGAGGAAGGCCACCAGAGAAACCGGAAGCAGATTAGGAGAAGTTAGACAAACCAGCCGTTCCAGTGTTAGACGATGTTATAGAATGACCGGAAAGTCCAGGCCTCAATGGGGTTGAGGAAGGCAATCTACCAGAAAAGGTATCTTGCACAACTAGACCCGAAGGGAAACCTGTGTACCAAATTTGAGAAAGATCCATGCAGTACTTCCTGAGAAATGACGATAACAAGGTTTCATGGGAAAATCCAAGATGGCTGCCTGGTGGCCATATTGGATTTTCGAATCGGACCAGAAAAGGTATCTTGCACAACTAGACCCCAAGGGGAACCTGTGTTCCAAATTTGAGAAAGATCCATGCAGTAGTTCCTGAGAAATCGCGATAACAAGGTTTCATGGGGAAATCCAAGATGGCTGCCTGGTGGCCATATTGGATTTTCGAATCGGACCAGAAAAGGTATCTTGCACAACTAGACCCGAAGGGGAACCTGTGTACCAAATTTGAGAAAGATCCATGCAGTACTTCCTGAGAAATGACGATAACAAAGTTTCATGGAGAAATCCAAGATGGCTGGCTGGTGGCCATATTGGATTTTCGAATCGGACCAGAAAAGGTATCTTGCACAACTAGACCCCAAGGGGAACCTGTGTACCAAATTTGAGAAAGATCCACACAGTAGTTCCTGAGAAATCACGATAACAAAGTTTCATGGGGAAATCCAAGATGGCTGCCTGGTGGCCACATTGGATTTCTGAATCGGACCAGAAAAGGTATCTTGCACAACTAGACCCCAAGGGGAACCTGTGTACCAAATTTCAGAAAGTTTGACGCAGTAGTTCCTGAGAAATCGCGATAACAAGAATTGTTTACGGACGGATGACTGACTGACCGACGGACGACGGACCACGGACGAAAAGCGATTTGAACAGCCCACCATCTGGTGACTGTGGGCTAAAAAGAACCATAGTGACACATGTGAACACTCTAGACAGGTCATACCTTGTTTTCCAGTTTACAATACATAAAATCTACTTCTGCTATTTCTTGTGTCAGCTGCATATACGTTCTCAGCTGGAGCTCTTCCTTAATTATTTTCTTAATACTTTTTAACTCTATGTCTCAGTTGGATGTTCCTGCCTTAGTCTAATATTCTATTGTAACATACACCAATTCAGTCTGACATTTTGAAATAAGTACAGCCCTTGTTCAATTAACAAAATAATAATTAACAGTGAGTGATACCTCATGAACTTTGTCAAAATATACTTGTAATTTACCTACACCTCAAGTACACCTCATGGACTTTGCTAAAATATGCATGTACAAAAGTATATGTACTTAACCTCATAATTTACCTACACCTCAAGTATATTTCCTACACTCCACCGTAACCATCTTGGCATGAGCATAAGATTCAGTTATCCACCTTCACCTAAGATATCTGGTGGACTTGGTGGAAAGGTTTGTCTTGAAATTGAGCATAATATACCATCCACTTATTGCGAGTAATTGCCAGCACAATCTTTTATTCATACTCGCTAAATAGAAGAAATATTGCTGAACATGGCATTAAATTTAATTTTCTCTCTACATGTCTATGCTGGATCAACATTCTGGCATGAGTGTTACTTTAAATTACCTACACCTCAAGTACACCTCATTGACTTTGTCAAAAAAACATGTACCTCACTTTTAAATTACCTATGTACACCTCAAGTACACCTCCGGGACTTCTAAACAACATGAAAAATGTTATGTAAACTCAATTTTTATTATTATTTTGACACCAGGACACTAATACATCTAACTCAAACCTGCTGTAACATTCTTCACTTCAAATTATCATAGCAATCAGTTAATGTGCACTGTTGTATAATTTACAGAGAAACTATAGTTAATCTCATGCAACCTTGGGCACCTGTAGATATGTGGTCAACCTTCCAGATATAATTCCAAAACTATTACTTCCCAAATACATTGGTCCCTTGTATGCTTTTGCATTGGGATCCTCTGTGTGGCAATAGGAGTACTTGTGAGCCAATGTTAAAGCTCCTTCATAATCGTGGTGCTACCATTTTTCAACATACATGGTCACCTTCCCCTACTTTCAACTTCGGCTGCTCATATGTTAGTTGTAGGCTTTATAGCGGAAAATGCTGCAGAATATTTATTGTAGGAGGAGGAGGATGGGGATCAATCAACTGAGAGGTGTTCACTAAAAAGCAGAATACAAATATGCATGGTACCTATTTTCAATGGAGGTATGAATAAATTTTTCAAAACTGGATATACCTCAAGTACACTTCAGCTAGTACCTCACCCGAGGGGTACACCTCAGTGAGGTGCTAATTTGCATATTTCGATACTCCTCAACTACACCTCATCTACTCAACTACACCTCATCTACTCCTCAAATACACCTCATAATATCTGAGACTACACCTCCCATGTACACCTCAACTACACCTCAAATACACCTCAAAGCAGTAAGCGTATCGACCGGATATTGCTGAGAAGTGTGTGAACTCCTGGGTTATCGTCAGTCCCAAAGGTCTACAGGAGTCGAAAATCGGCCCGAAACCAGGGGAAAACCAAACAAAACTACGCAGTATTTCACGATATCGGCTGGAATTTTATGAGCGATTTGACGGCGCTGGACGACGAGATGGACGGCGAGCTTACCACCGCGCCTCCCACCGAGGATCCCAGGCGGCTGGAACTTGATGGTGCGATCGGCGGAGAAGTCTTCCACTCCTTGACGGAAACGCCCCAAGTGATGGAGAATGCATCCGATCTACTCCAGCAACAACAACAGCTCTCGGCAGGTGTTGACGAGGAAATTGTCGCTCTGAGGAGAGAACTTCAACAGATAGAAGACCAAGCAAGACAGGCGACACGTCAGCGTGAGCTAGCCAAGAATACCTGGCAAAAGCAGCGCCTGAGAGAGAAAATTGCGCAGGCAAAAAGAGATTTGGAAGCTACGAGAGCCGAAGGTAATTCTTTAGCGGACAATGAACTGTCTTATGATTCGAATCGTCCAACTAAACCACCTGCCAGCGATAGAAAAGTGACAATTAGTGACTTACAAAATATTCAGCATTTGAATGATGTAGTTGATTCTAGAATGAAAGCACTGGGATTACAGGAAGACGAAGTAGAAAATAAGATTATTGATGAAGGCGCACAGCAGTATCCGGCTCAATCGAAAAAGCAATCATCCAATTCTGGAATGAACGTCAGGTCGACTGATTCGGTCAAGTTTCGGCAAATCTGGCCGCATACTGCCTTGCAGTTCGAATACGTCAATAGCGACTTAACTTTTGAACAGTTAACCTTCCAGACCTTTGTGGCAGGAGAGTTAGAGATTATATCCAGTGATCGCACGCCTAGTGTAGTGAAAACGGGCAGATTGAAATTGTTGAAGAAAATTCCATACTATCAAAATGTTTATGAGTGGGAAGCGCTGTTAAATTTCTATGCTGCTTGGTTACGACAAATAGAGTTAGGGTTAAGATCATGGTCAGATGATACTAGAGATATCGAAATTCCTCTTTTGGCCAGGCATGTTATTAGTAAGAGGACACTCCCTTATTAAAACAAAGCACCCGCCAGGGAAACCAGGGATTCGTGATCGGTTTGGTTTTGCTCTGCCTTCCAGAGACAGAAATGCCTTCACAGCGGTCCCCACTCGACAATAATTAGAGGCACAGAATGCCAGGTAGTTCACATATGTGCATCTTGTTGGCTCAAGGATAAGGTCAAGCGAGAGCATCGAGTGCTCTTCCGTACGCCCAGCCCAAATCAGTAGAAATAAATGACTAGCACCAGATTCTTCATTGAATCCCGAGTGTGAAATTTTCATACCTGAATATATGAGAGCTTCATTCAAAGGTGATTCCGGTAAAAAATTAACGGAACCTTCGATTAAGGGCCATCCTGGCAGCGATAATGCAACAGGCAAAATAACGAGCCTCGTTAAAAAACATGGAAGCGCTCTCATTGTCGATATCGCTGTATCACCCAATCAAAAGACGCATTCAGGTTTTCAGAAGGAAATTATTGAGCTGCACCATACAGTTAGGCACTCGGGAAAGTATAATTTTGAGGGAGCTAGAATTCCCGTACCAACTCGCCTTAACATTCCCTTCTGGCGAGCTGAGCTTGACAGCTATCACGATGACAAGTTAATCGATCTGGTCGAGTTCGGCTTTCCAATAGGTTTTGATGGCCCCCTTTCTGAGAGGGAGCTCATCAAAGTTGTCAATCACAAAGGAGCAAGGGAGTTTCCTGATCATATTGACAGGTACATACAAAAAGAACTGTCTTACAATGCTATACTGGGCCCCTTTGTCCATAACCCCTTACTTACTTCTATCAAATTGTCTCCCCTGAACTCGGTCCCCAAGGCTGAGAGTCAGGAGAGACGGATTATTATGGATCTAAGCTTCCCCAAGGGACAAGACATAAACGATGGTATAAAAAAAGATGAGTATTTAGGTGACGCCATAACTTTGAAGTACCCCAAGGTTGCATGATCAGCTAGTTGAAGTGATCAAGCATAAAGGCAGGGGTTGTATGCTCTTTAAAAAAGATCTCAAGAGAGTATACATGTACATACAGATACCTATAGACCCTTACGACATCAACCATCTCGCCTTTGCCTGGAAAGGTCAAATATACTTCGACAGGGTCCTGTCTATGGGTCTATGGTTACGACAAATAGAGTTAGGGTTAAGATCATGATCAGATGATACTAGAGATATCGAAATTCCTCTTTTGGCCAGGCATGTTATTAGTAAGAGGACACTCCCTTATTAAAACAAAGCACCCGCCAGGGAAACCAGGGATTCGTGATCGGTTTGGTTTTGCTCTGCCTTCCAGAGACAGAAATGCCTTCACAGCGGTCCCCACTCGACAATAATTAGAGGCACAGAATGCCAGGTAGTTCACATATGTGCATCTTGTTGGCTCAAGGATAAGGTCAAGCGAGAGCATCGAGTGCTCTTCCGTACGCCCAGCCCAAATCAGTAGAAACATGAATTGCAGGCAAGCACCATGGACCCCTCAGCCTGTTTTTTTTAGTCAGGAAGGATCAGGGCTGCATCTAGAGCCAATTTAGTTTCGGAAAACATATGGGTGCCTAAAGCTCAAATGAAACAAAAAACGAAATTTTTGTTGTTGTTTAATTTGAAAGAATTTCTGAAGGAAATACTCCGAGAAAAAGCTTCTGGGAACCTCATTATCGATCCGATTGCATAGCTGGGTATTGAATTTCATGTTAATAAACCTCTATTTTGTGATCGATCACAGACTCTTTGCGCAAAATTGGACCCTCAATAATGAACACAGGAAGGAAGCAATCCGACACTGCCCCGCCATTGTTCTGTTCTGTATTGGTCGGTGGAGGCCTAATTTGGATAATTATAAAAATTCTGTTTACGTCGCTTGTTTTGCTATGCCTCGCATAATACATATTCCAAGTATCGACCAACAAGTGATAATACAATGTTTTGATGCAAGATGGTTGCCGGGGCTTTCGCTAAATCCGAAAATGTGACCTGGTTATGAGACCTACATTCCTTTGGAGTATATTGTGGTGAAATTATGAAGCGATCAGTGAACTTTGAATTTTGCAACCAATTCACTCTTTTTGGGGCAATTTCAAACTTCAGGACCTATGTGGTCTGCTTTGGAATGTAGAATTATATATATATAGCCATTTTCCCAGTCCAAATCGGTTATGGACTGAGATCCAGCCTGCACAAATAAATATATCCAATTCACTCAGGTTTGATAAACGAAGGGCCATAACTCTTGAAAATATAACCGAAAGCAGAGCAACTTCACGCTGCACAACTATGGGGCATCGACCACATATCATGAAAATTTCATACTTGTCCATACAATATTAACCGAGATCTAGCCCGGACAAGTCCCAATTCACAAAGATTTGAAGAAAAAAGGGCCATAACTCTTGAAAATATATGCGAAACGCGGAGAAACTTCACACTGCACAACTACACGGCACTGACCACATCAGGGATTAATACACGTCGATTTTTGCCACCGGTATTCGGTGGCAAAATTCACTAGGAAACTCAATTCGGACTGTAAAAAACTGAAGTGTGTGCGTTTAGCACAGTAAATATTCAATTTCTCAGCTATAAACTCAATTCCGGTGAATGCTAAAACTCGTAATTCGACCAACAAATCCGTTTAAAATTTTTTTAGCTAAAGTTTGTTAAAACGCGTAAAAACGCACCTTGTTTACAAGATCGTTCGCAGGAACACATTCTCCACGTAACCCCCGTTCGAGATAAAAAAATTGAAGGGCAACAACTCGTGTCGTGTTAGTTTCCCTCAATTTGGGTCACGTAGTAGAAATGCGTCGATGTTATTGGGTAAAATGGTCACGTGTTTTAAAGTCTTCTCATTCAACCCCGCGAAAACCTGATCACCTGACGTAACCCGACTTTCTGATTGGTCAACCATAAATATCGCTTGAGTACGCAATGCGCCGTGGTCGAATTCGACAGAATCACAATGGTGTTTGGCTTCGCTCACCGAAACCACGCGTCGCGTAAACAACAGGATTTTTACCGAATGTTGAATAAATGTTCAGTATTCTTTATCCTAAGTGTAATTAGGAATACATATCGTGACATCTATAAGATTTTAGACGAGTAATTTAGTCGTAATGAAGCAAAACAGACCATCCATCGTTAGTAATCTGAAAGTGATAAAATTTCTTACGTGAGATTTACAGTACAATATTTTTGCCAAATTGCGTTTCCTAAATATTTCTAAAGCTGTAAAATGCCAAATATGTTCCGAATGTATGTTCAGGGGTTCAAATTAATGTATCGTGCATCAAATACCATCCATTATTTCATTTTATTTGTCAATTCCAACGACTTGACAGACAGCGTTTGTGAACTCATTTTGAAAGGTTCAACACTGCTTGACAGCCTGGCACTCGGAAATCGACAGCACTATACTAGTATAGGGTTAAGAGACAGTCAGGAAGGAGTAAAACACGTTCTTAAAATGTCAAGTTTGATCTTGGATATATTTCCTGAAATGAATTTAGTAAATTGTCATGCACATTGAATCATTTTGCACAATTTCCACTTAAGAAAAACCAATCCATTCATACAACATGAAATCTCTAGATTCAGGTGATCAATTGGTTACGTGGACGTTGGTTGATCTACTAGGAGATCAAAAAATCACCTGCACCAAAAATCAGGGGATCAATTTTTTTATCACCCCGTGCTGTCTTATTTCGAGGCCTGTTCAACATTTTAGGAAAAACCCCTGATTGGGATTAAATATCGCAATTCAGATCTCGTTCATTCCAAATTAGGAAGGATATGGATTATTTAAATTGACAAAAATATTTTCATAACTGAAACAATGGGTTGTCGGTAGGAGATGGAAATTGAGCCATCTCCGATAGACTGCACCCCTAGAAGGCTGACTTTTTGGTGATAGAATATTCTATTCTTGTTCAAATAAATTAAGACAGTTCAATGATTATGTCAAATTTGAGGTTATATTACTTTATTCTAAGCTTTAAACTCTATCTCAGAACCATTAAATATGGCGGCGGCAAAAACATCTAAAAACTCAATAGCAATCAGGACGCCGGTGGCAAAAGCTGATAAAAACTCAATTGAGGTAAAAAAAATACTGAAATTTCAGTATCCGGTGGCAAAATTTTTGACTTCTATGAATCCCTGCACATATCCTGCGAATTTCATAATTGTCCATACAATATTAACCGAGATCCAGCCCGGACAAGTCCCAATTCACAAAAATTTGAAGAAAAAAGGGCCATAACTATGCGAAACTTCACGCTGCACAACTACGGGGCACTGACCACATATCCTGCAAATTTTATAATTGTCCATACAATATTAACCGAGATCCAGCCCGGACAAATCCCAATTCACGGAGATTTCAGGAACAAAGGGCCATAACTCTTGAAAATATAAGCGAAACGCGGAGAAACTTCATGCTGCACAACTATGGGGCACTGAACCCATATCCTGCAAATTTCATAATTGTCCATACAATATTAACCAAGATCCAGCCCGGACAAGACCCATTCATAGAGATTTCAGAAAAAGGGTCATAACTCTAGAAAATGATACCGGAACTCGGAAAAAATTTTACGCTGCACAACTATGAGGCATTGGACACATTCCATGCAAGTTTCAATTCTGTCCATCAAATATTAACCGAGATATTGCGCGGACAAGAAATTCGGACGGACAGACGGATGGACGGACAGATGGACAAAGCGATCGCTTAATTACAAAAAGGAACTGGGAGTTTGGGATCAGAACCTGCAAAAAATCCCTGGATACCGTATATAACAAACTTCGGTTTCACGTGAGTGGTGTGCTGGAATTACAGCATGCAAGAAACTGTAGCTTTATCAGTGGCAATTTATGCATTGCACAAGTGTGATAACAAGTAAACACACTGATTGACCTGTGTCAATCAGTGTGTTTACTTGTTATCACACTTGTGCAATGCATAAATTGCCCACCCTTATCATTATTTGGGGGGGCATAAGCTCCAGGTATGCAAACTGGTTCAAAATTGCCCAGAGTCAGGCTACAAATGGGCTCTCCTAATCACTCGTTTTAAATAATTCCAAGGTACAGTCACATGTTTGGTGACAAAAATTGAAGCATTATGTTGTACCAGTTAAATGTGTGGACACAGATATGGTTCATGCAAAAGTTTTAGGATAAATCATATGATGTAGAATAGAACGATTTACTAGCAAAATTAAAGAAAAATGTTGTCCTTCATTCAATGAGAATCTTGAATGGACCAGGCTTTCTTGTATCAGGGAACCTTCAAAATTCACAATGAAACATGCAACCAAGGGTTCCCGATGGGCATAGATAACAGTGCAAAAGCTAAGCCATCAATAAATAATAATAATAAAAAAATTAAAAATCATGAAATCATATAGCCATCTGAAAATCTAATCACTTCATCAGTCAACATTCAGAAAGCTCTCACCAAAGTTTTGTCAGGCCCGACTTCAAAGATCTGCAGATATTCAGTGGACAAGAACATGTTGATGGGCATAGATAACAGTGCAAAAGCTGAGCCATCAATAAATAATAAAAAAAAAAATTAAAAATCATGAAATCATCATAGCCATCTGAAAATCTAATCATTTCATCAGTCAACATTCAGGAAGCTCTCACCAAAGTTTGGTCAGGCCCGACTTCATAGATCTGCAGATATTCAGCGGACAAGAACATGTTGACGGACGGACGGACAGACGGACGTACGTACATTGGCAACGACAAGACCCCACAGCCCTATGGGCTGAGGGGTAATAAATGACTAGCACAAGATTCTTCATTGAATCCCGAGTGTGAAATTTTCATACCTGAATATATGAGAGCTTCATTCAAAGGTGATTCCGGTAAAAAATTAACGGAACCTTCGATTAAGGGCCATCCTGGCAGCGATAATGCAACAGGCAAAATAACGAGCCTCGTTAAAAAACATGTAAGCGCTCTCATTGTCGATGTCGCTGTATCACCCAATCAAAAGACGCATTCAGGTTTTCAGAAGGAAATTATTGAGCTGCACCATACAGTTAGGCACTCGGGAAAGTATAATTTTGAGGGAGCTAGAATTCCCGTACCAACTCGCCTTAACATTCCCTTCTGGCGAGCTGAGCTCGACAGCTATCACGATGACAAGTTAATCGATCTGGTCGAGTTCGGCTTTCCAGTAGGTTTTGAGGGCCCCCTTTCTGAGAGGGAGCTCATCAAAGTTGTCAATCACAAAGGAGCAAGGGAGTTTCCTGATCATATTGACAGGTACATACAAAAAGAACTGTCTTACAATGCTATACTGGGCCACTTTGTCCATAACCCCTTACTTACTCCTATCAAATTGTCTCCCGTGAACTCGGTCCCCAAGGCTGAGAGTCAGGAGAGACGGATTATTATGGATCTAAGCTTCGTTGGTATAAAAAAAGGAGTATTTAGGTGACGCCATAACTTTGAAGTACCCCAAGGTTGATCAGCTAGTTGAAGTGATCAAGCATAAAGGCAGGGGTTGTATGCTCTTTAAAAAAGATCTCAAGAGAGTATACATACAGATACCTATAGACCCTTACGACATCAACCATCTCGCCTTTGCCTGGAAAGGTCAAATATACTTCGACAGGGTCCTGTCTATGGGTCTATGGTTACGACAAATAGAGTTAGGGTTAAGATCATGGTCAGATGATACTAGAGATATCAAAATTTCTCTTTTGGCCAGGCATGTCATTAGTAAGAGGACACTCCCTTATTAAAACAAAGCACCCACCAGGGAAACCAGGGATTCGTGATCGGTTTGGTTTTGCTCTGCCTTTACATCTGACGACGATACAGCTCACCAATCTCCAATGTACGAGTTGTCACAACGAAACAGCTCACCAATTACCAGTATACGAGTTGTCAGAGCATTTCCATCATAGCTCTCTAGATTTGTATCTAATACCGCTTATGCCGGTGCTAGGGGCCGTGTGGTCATATCATCCAAGTTGCCACATGAACAGGTACAATAAAAGCGTACCTGAGATACAACACATATCACGAATCGTTAGATTCTTGGTATGTGCTTTAGATAGGTTAACCAGAAGATTATTCTGTGAAGTCATGTGACGCAGTCAGTATGCCGGCACCTCTTCCCACTTCCCTTATATGTGTTGTAATTCCAGAGACAGAAATGCCTTCACAGCGGTCCCCACTCGACAATAATTAGAGGCACAGAATGCCAGGTAGTTCACATATGTGCATCTTGTTGGCTCAAGGATAAGGTCAAGCGAGAGCATCGAGTGCTCTTCCGTACGCCCAGCCCAAATCAGTAGAAATAAATGACTAGCACGAGATTCTTCATTGAATCCCGAGTGTGAAATTTTCATACCTGAATATATGAGAGCTTCATTCAAAGGTGATTCCGGTAAAAAATTAACGGAACCTTCGATTAAGGGCCATCCTGGCAGCGATAATGCAACAGGCAAAATAACGAGCCTCGTTAAAAAACATGGAAGCGCTCTCATTGTCGATGTCGCTGTATCACCCAATCAAAAGACGCATTCAGGTTTTCAGAAGGAAATTATTGAGCTGCACCATACAGTTAGGCACGCGGGAAAGTATAATTTTGAGGGAGCTAGAATTCCCGTACCAACTCGCCTTAACATTCCCTTCTGGCGAGCTGAGCTTGACAGCTATCACGATGACAAGTTAATCGATCTGGTCGAGTTCGGCTTTCCAATAGGTTTTGAGGGCCCCCTTTCTGAGAGGGAGCTCATCAAAGTTGTCAATCACAAAAGAGCAAGGGAGTTTCCTGATCATATTGACAGGTACATACAAAAAGAACTGTCTTACAATGCTATACTGGGCCCCTTTGTCCATAACCCCTTACTTACTCCTATCAAATTGTCTCCCCTGAACTCAGTCCCCAAGGCTGAGAGTCAGAAGAGACGGATTATTATGGATCTAAGCTTCCCCAAGGGACAAGACATAAACGATGGTATAAAAAAAGATGAGTATTTAGGTGACGCCATAACTTTGAAGTACCCCAAGGTTGATCAGCTAGTTGAAGTGATCAAGCACAAAGGATCTCAAGAGAGTATACATACAGATACCTATAGACCCTTACGACATCAACCATCTCGCCTTTGCCTGAAAAGGTCAAATATACTTTGACAGGGTCCTGTCTATGGGTCTCCGCTCCTCCGCCCAGATCTGTCAACGACTCACATCAGCTGTCGTATACATGCTTCAAAAACGGGGTATCGAGATAGTGAATTATCTTGACGATCTGGGCGGGGCAGAGTAACCTCAGCTAGCTGATAAAGCCTTCGAGACATTAGGTCTGGTGTTGGAATCGTGTGGGTTAGAGGACGCAGATGAGAAGGAGGTACGTCCTACCACTCAAATGAGATATGTAGGAGTGTGGTTCAATTCAGAGAAAATGACTGTAGAAGTTACCCAGGAGAGAGTGAAAGAAATCTCGACCTTAGTTACGGAATGGGTTACTCGCAAAGAAGCATCCATCAATCAACTTCAGTCCCTTTTGGGCAAGCTAAACTTTGTTTCGGCATGTGTTCGGCCAGGACGGTTATTTGTATCACGACTCATAACCTGGCTCCGCACCATTTTTGACACCTCCGGCAAGGTAGAGATTCCTCTTTCTCTCCACTTATAATGGGGTGTCCATGATGGAGTGGTTCAATCCTGATCAACTTTTGGCATCTGATGCATGCCTGACAGGGGGTGGTGGTGTTTGTGGAAAGTTCTTCTGCCATTTTTCATTCCCAGAAGCCATTTCAGTCAGGCAGTTGATCATTAACGCATTAGAGCTACTTAGTGTGATGGTTTGTTTGAAATTATGGGGTCCCTTTTTAAGGGGAAAACGGGTACGAATTTACTGTGATAACGAAGTTTCCGTGACAGTGTTAAATTCGGGTAAAGCGAAAAATCTATTCCTGCAGGAATGTCTAAGAGAAATTTGTTTCGTTGCCGCCTCTTATGAATTTGAGGTCAGGGCGGTTCATATTTCTGGCGTGGACAATCGCTTGCCCGACCTACTGTCACGTTGGGACTTGAGTCATTTCAAGGAAGAATTCGTAGATAGAACCAACGGGCAGGATCTTGTAGAGGCGCATGTAACAGACCACCTCTTTAGTTTTGTGCATAATTTATAATGCTTAGTGCCTTTTGCAGGTACCAGTCTGACCAATCTGAAACAGGACGTTCGAGTTTCCATGAGGCAGGCTTACGCACAAGGTACTTTTAAGAATCTTCATACGCAATGGAAATCTTATTTTCTCTTTTGCGAGCACTTTGGACTCCCCGCTCTCCCGGCTAATGTGGATTGCTTTTGCATGTACAGTGCTGGAACTTAACTTTTCTGGGCACTTGCCATGAGGGCAAGCAAACTCTGACGACATTAGAATTTACTTGCCCTCAGATTTCGTCCATCCATTTCAACCTCCGTAGCCCACAGGAAATCGACTGTGTAGCCTGCCTTGCTTCGTCTTAGTTGACCCGGGGGACGTTTGCAAAAGGGAACACAAAACTGCACTCACGATAATATACCAATATTCGCGAGATCTAAAATTGGTCATTTGCAATCTGCATCAACGAATTCCACAATCAAGATTAAAGTAATAATAAGGATCATGCCAGTTAAAACGTTAGGATTCTTTCCAATGTACATTCCTTCAAATTTTGCATTAATGCGGGAGGGGTATTTCTTCATGAAATATCTTTATTATTACAATATTGCCCCTAATCCCATCAATCTGGAATGCTCCCAAGGGAAATAACTCTTGAAGAATTTCAACAGTTTCAATCGCTGGATCATTGTCTCAAATCCGATTCTGACTTTGTTAATTAGACGATGTTGTTCTCAATAAAACAATATTTTAATTATAAGTATCGGTATAGTACATGGTAACGTGAGGTGACAACAACATCGATTAATCAGCACTGTTTTATTGAGAACAACATCGACTAAATCAGCTAAATCAGCATTTGAGGCACGGTCCTGTGGCTTCAATTGTCTGCCCGCTACCGTCGCGAGAGCATGGGGCGATACAGTCCGCTGTACCGGTAATGCTTCAATCATGGCTGCGTCAGCTCGTTCCCGTGTAGTGGCACCTTTCTGACCAAGTTCTCGTCAAGAGATTTCAAACAAAAACACAGAAGACACGGGCAACATTTACCGTAGGCGAGCGCATGGTGATTAAATGAGTCGGCACACCTGGCGAGTAAAGCAATTTTTCGATCGCCACAAAGCAAATCCCACAAAGTGAATGGATTAAAAACTTTATTCGCCAAGGGCCCTTTTCTGATTGCCAATGGCGACAAACGAGCGTATTTTTTTAGCACTGATCGCTCGTTTCAATCTACAATAATATGGGCAGAAAAACGTGTTCGATAAAAACGAAACCTGGAGAATACATAGCGTTCCAAATGAGCCGGATACCCTCCTCATACAGAAAGAAAGCTTCGAGAACCGGGTGCCCGAATTGAATGACATGCGCACAGACGGCTTCGCAGACCAAACTAATTGATGAATAAATGCAATAAAATCACCATAATACATTCGACTGTAATGTGGCGAGTTCCATATATAATTTTATCGACTATATATGTCTGACAACTTGTTTGAGGCGTGTTTGCGAAGAAGCGTGGATAAACAAGATAACGAAAACAGAACATTCCATGTTTTTATTCGTCGGAGATATCCACCACAATAAAACTTTTCAGTGAGTAATTTTTGTCGCGAAAATATTGCTTGCCAATCGGGCAGCTGACATAAACGATGTGCTTGCCCCCGCCGATTTTTACTTGCCCCGGGCAAGCGGGCAAGCGTTAAGTTCCAGCACTGATGTATGCCCAATTTTTGAGCAGAAGTTTTAAATCTACCGCTTCCATCCGTAACTATTTAAGTGGTGTGAAGTTATTGCACCCGCTTCTCGATTTACCTACCCCAGAATTCAGTTCTGTTGAACTTCGCTTGTTGTTGAGAGGGTTGGCCCGTATTAAGTTGCACAAGCCTCAGAGAGCCCTCCCTATTACCCCTACATTGCTTCTCGAATTCTATCCTTTATTAGAATTGTCTAATCCCGTTCACAGTACCCTCTGGGCTCTGTTTTTAATGGCCTTTTTTCTAATGGCTCATAAATCCAATCTTGTGCCCAATTCGGTTTCATCTTTCGATCAGCACTAACAGCTCACCCGGGGAGATATTGTACATAATTCCAAAGCTCTCCTAGTTTGTATCAAATGGTCCTAAACAATTCAGTTTGTTTGGGCAACGGGAACTGCGCGTGCCCATCCTCGCTATTCCGGGCTCCCCACTTTGCCCAGTTAAGGCGTTTGTAAATATGGTGCAGTTAATCCCTGGTAGCCCCTCAGCTCCTGCCTTCCTGCTTCCCGGCTCGGGAACGGGTATACCTACTCCAGCCACCTATCCATTTCTCCAGAAATTCCTCAAAAGTTTGATTTCCTGTATAGGTCGGAATCCAGATCTCTATTCGTCTCATAGCTTTCGCCGGGGCGGTGCTTCGTGGGCCTTCCAGTTGAACATTCCTTCCTAGTTATTTCAGTTGATGGGTGACTGGAGTAGCGATGCATACAAGAACTATTTGGAGCTGGGGCTTGATAAAAAGGTCTTGGCATCTCAGCTTATGAGATCCCACGGCTTGGTGGGCTATTGTTTATACATAATATTTACATATGTCACTGTTAATAGTTTAATATATTATTGTACATGTATTCATTTACTGCATGACTTGAATTCTGTAACCGCATGTCGCTTGAAATACTAAATGCATGCTTCTTTGTTTCTGTATTTACACATGTAGCATGAATATTCGAATTGTCATGTAACTGCTTCCTCATATGAACTTAATTATGCATGAATCTGATAAGCATTATGTAATGTATTCATGACTATGCATGTACATGTATTCGCTAATGTGTCCTCAGACAAACGTTCCTCCATTAAAAGCCTCTTATTGCTTAGTATCACATGAGACTGAGAAGCTGTGGATAGAAAAGTCCAAAACTTTAACATTTGGTGCCCCAGGGGTGGGGACATCCTCACAAGGGTAGTGCATAGGTTGAATAAGTGTAGCATCATGTAAGCTCCCAGAATATGTGAGAATTGAGAGGTTCCATCCAACGATAACCATTCTCAGATGGTCTGAATCCGAATGAAGTGGGCTTCCTGGTATCAGGGAACCATCAAAAGTCACAATGAAACATACAACCAAGGGTTTCCGATGGGCATCGATAACAGTGCACAAGCTGAGCCATCAATAAATAATAAAAAATAATTAAAAATCATAAAATCATCATAGCCATCTGAAAATCTAATCATTTCATCAGTCACCATACAGGAAGTTCTCAGTTTGGTCAGGCCCGACTTGATAGATCTGCAGATATACAGCGAACAAGAACACATGTTGACGGATGGATGGACGGACGAACGAACGGACGGACGGACGGACGAACGTACGTACATACATGGCAAGGACAATTTTTTTTATGTTCATTGGGGTATGAACTTAAAAGTCGCTGTGCAAACTGTATAATACCCCGTAGTGGTTCATACAAAGTTTGCACAGCGGTTCTTAAGTTCATACCCCAATGAACGTAAGAAAAAATAAGTCAATCCTTATAATTAACAAGAGCCCAAGGGGCTTCAATATACGCCCGTATATCTGGAATTACATTGGTCCAAATTTCAAGGTTGCTTAATAGCCTTGATTCCAATTGGTAGCTAGCAATCCAGAGAAAGGTCTGCAATTTTGTGCTTCTGAGAATGTAACATATATCACATCTAAAATTGAATGATAAACTAAAATGAGCTTAACTCTTGGAAACTAGTTGACCGTGGAGCAAGAACCGAGAGGTCACAATCGACAATAGTCAAAACACAAGAAAATAGTAGTTTTCCTGCAAACGGATTTCTTTCAGACGAGAGAATTTTTCATGAAGGAAGAAGAAAGTGATGAAGTAAACTATTGTTCTTGAGTTGATAAACAGGTATGAAGTTCATAAAGGACCCCTCTCCCCGTTAAATTAGTAAATGTATGGTTTTTATTTCACAACAGTTCAACTAAATGTAGCTGTTTCAAACATGGGAGACAACACCACAGGACAAATGCTGTATACATTAGGGGAGAGACCTCTGAATATTTAAACCTAACACATATAGTCAGCTAAACTTGATTCAGTTTTGGGGGACTGTGACCTTGACCTTTGATAAATTGATGTATGGCCTTGACCTTGACCTTTGATAAATTGATGTATGGCTCCTCTTCACCATGCGAGTAAGGTATTTGATACCACTCCATACCTTGAAACTAGAGATATCGCATGGACAACAAATGTTAATGGATGAATGGACAGAAAGAAACATCGCATTACATGACCTCGTCTTCGACAGGCATATGAAAATGTGACTCAATGAATTGCTGATTTTGGAGTCAGTGACCTTGACCTTTGACCTAAATTTTGGTACACGACACATCGTCTTCTGTCAATGTATCAGTGGGCACAAAAATTCATGATTTTTATGAATTTCATGATTTTGGGGGTCACAGTGACCTTGACGTTCGGCCTTGACCTACATTTTGGTGCGTGACACATCATGTCCCCCTAATGTATCTACTGACAAAAAACAAAACAAAATCGATCATTTCTTGATTCTGGGGTCAATGACCTTGACTATTGACCTTGACCTAAATTTTGGTACATGACAAACCATCTCCCCATAATTTCTCAATGGACACAAAAAATCATGATTTTTAACAATTTCACGATTTTTGGGTCACAGTGACCTTTGACCTACATTTTGGTATGTGACACATCGTGTCCCCCAATGTATCTACTGACACAAAAAAATGTTAGTTTTAATTATTTCCTGATTTTTGGGTCACAGTGACCTTTGACCTTTGACCTTGACCTATATTTTGGTATGCGACACTTCATTTCTCCCTACTGAATCCACTCACAAAAAATTAGAAATTTTTAATGATTTCCTGATTTTTCGGTCTCTCTGACCTTTGACCTCTGACCTCGACCTACATTTGGTATGCAACACATCATTCCCCCCTAGGGCATTCACTCACCAAAAATTAGAACTGTAGATAGAAAACTGTCAATGATCAATGATTTCCTGATTTTAGGCAACAGTGACCTTTGACCTCTGACATCGACCTCAATTTTGGTACGCGACACATCGTCTCCACGTAGCGTATCCACTCACAAAAAATTGCAACTGTCGATAGAAAACGTTCACAGATAATAGACCGGACACGAACACTTCAGTGATTTCCTGTTTTTTAGGCCAGTGACCTTTGACCTCTGACCTTGACCTTCATTTTGGTACGCGACACACCGTCTCCCCGTAGGGTATCGACTCACCAAAAATTAGAACTGTAGATAGAAAACTGTCCCAGATATAGACCGGACACGGGGGACGGACAGACGGGCGGACGGACACACGGACAGACGGACACACGGACGGAAACCGCCATCACATAATACGTCCGCCTTTTGGCGGGCGTATAAAAAATTAATCAAGGGAAACTGATTAATTAACAAAAGAAATGGAACGGTTTAACAGTAACAGTAGAAAACACTGCATGTATAATACAGTCAACAATGTTCGTACTTAAACTCCTAGCAACATCTCAGTGCACGCACACCTCACTCGGTCAGGCCTAGCGTGGTCCAAACAGTTTTCATTTTGACAGTTTGTTGCACATTGTGAATGAAGAGAAACGTCTTAGTCAGAGCTAAATATTTGAAAACTGAAAAAGACAAGAAATACTATGAAGGAAGAATTACGTACCGGTACAAAACCCAGGGTTCCTTCACGTACCCTTTGTGAAAGACAAAATTCCAGAACTTTTCCAGGACATTTCCAGGTTCATACAACCTTTTTCCCGGACCTTTAACTGAATTTTTCTGGGCATTTTTTAACACCTTTTACCATGTTTCGTTCAGCAAATTCAATAATGTGCATTAGAATGAAAAAAATATGTATTTCAAGTATCACGTTTCATACAGATCGGACTAGATCGAAGAATAAATTCAGTTTGTTAGAAAGAAATTCCAGTAATTAATTCTGGCAGATATTTTGGGGGGAACGAGGACAATAGAATTCAGGAATTTTTCCAAGACTCTTCACAAATATTGTCAGAATTCAAGGATTTCCAGGTCCTGGAATTTATTTTCTCAGAACTCAAGGAAATCCAGGACCGGTATGAACTCTGAAAACCACAAAAGGAAATTGCTTGAGTCGAGTTGGTCTGAGCAGGAATATTCCATAGCTGACTGACTGACTATTCGGTCCGGGTACCAGACATCCGTGATGAATTTTCTTGCTGTTGCACCACGGATTTCACTGATCAATGTGTTGTTTTGAGCTGAGGAACAGTCTCTGTTGTAGTTTCCAACAGAATTTTCTTGTCCGCTCATATAAATAATGTGTAACGAAGCTCAATTCCTGATATTCATCGATTGTACCGAATGCACATGGTCTGCATGGTTTGCTGTGTTGTGCATGAGCGGACGAATTAGGCATTGCGTCATATCACAGCTCTAGAGAAAATGCGAAAATTTATATTCTTTCACGGATTTAGAAGTGTACCAGTTCTGTTGAACTGATTGCAGCCTTTGTGAACAGTGATTGAACAATGATGTTGCACTCGTAGGCTCTGTAACAGTTTCTAACGGAAGGTACTGGAATAGTGTGCGCGGCATTGCTCAGCCTTTTAGTGAGAGTAGCCATTTCAATGCTAGCTGTCGACGTAGAAGGGTTCAGGAGATAATACTTGATAAAAGTAGCCTCAGATCTCCACTGAGCAACGTTCATGATGTCACTAAGTGAAGCTCCCTTAAATAAAACTTACGAAGTGACTACCGCTCTGGTTTCATTAACTTTGGCGAAAATAAATTCCTTAGTCTGGGCAGCTGCATAGACCATCTTAATGGTTTCACTGATCCATCGAGCGATGGTGTCTTTGGAAGCCGGTTTGTGGTTATTGATCTAATGGGTAATCCACAAATGATTGTCTGAAGTTCGAAGATGTTTGGTAGCTTTGATATAGTACTTCACAGCACGCACCGGACATAAGAATTTATCGTCAGGAGAAAACTTACCTAGGTCAGCTAAAACCACTGGTTTTGCGCCATGTTTGATAGTCCCCGTTTTCGTCACAAAGTCAGCCCGCGGCTGAAGTAGCAGACCTTCACCCGTAAAACGTAAGTGATCTTTCTCAGTGGAGAAGGCATATCTCAGATCTACTTCGAGCGGACGCCATAGCAACGAGAAATACAGTCTTGAGTGTCAAGATCTTAAGGCGGGGC